>SSNR01000288.1:124623-137264 GCA_006937965.1 Callopanchax toddi
GGGGGGGGGGGGGGGGGGGGGGGGGGGGGGGGTTTGGTTATTTAAGGATTTATCGTTAAATCTACAAAAAACCTGTGTATTTATACATTATAATTTATTTTATCTTTTTACAGCTGTGAGAGCAGTATTAAGTCTTATTTAAAATGTAAATTAATCTGGTTCTTGTATTTTCCTTGAAATACAGTGTTTTAATGTAATATTTATAATTATCCATGCACATTGGGTTGTTTTTAGTTTAATAAAATCCACACAGGAAAACCTTATAACTGACTTTAAAACAAAGTCTGTTGAACAGAACTACAGACCCACAGCCCCCATCCCAACCCAGCTAGCAGCTGATGACCTCCATCCACTACAAACAGGACAGGTCTAGTCCTGCAGCAGGAGGACCTTTTACTGACCATCATGCACCAGGATTTTGGAATGAACTTCCTTTAGTTTTATGCTGTATATAGACAGTCTGGACACCTTTAAAAAGCAGCTGAAGACCCAATTATTTAAAACTGTTTTTAAGTAAATCTTTTATGTTCTTTTATTGGTGTTTAGCCATTTTGATTTTTAATGATATTTTTTATTTGTTTTATTAATTGTATTTGTTTTATAGTCTTTTATTTTGTCTAAGAAATCTTAATCTGTCCTTTATTATTTCATTTCTTTTAACAGTCTTTTATTTTATCATGATGCTTTTGGTTCTTTGTCTTTTAATCAGGTTTAATTCTGTTTTTTTTAAGCACTTTGTGATTTTTGTCTGCGAAAGCTGCTAGAAATAAACTTTACTTACTTACATCTTACGTCTTCAGGTAGAAGCCTTTATTCATGCAAATAAACAAACGGCTTTAAACGAGGCATGCACATCATGCCAACCTGCAAAGGTGGGGCCGTGCTCAGGACGCTCCGTGTCTTCCTGTTTACACTCACCATATTGGAAGAGCGCGGCTGATCATGGAGAAGTCGGAGCAAACGTCTGCTAAAAAGTTAGACATTTCCTGGCTATCGAGGGCTACATCAACTTCAGAAAGAAAACAAAGAAAAGTCTGGCGACTAAACTTGGCGTAAAACAGAGTGATGTGCATGCTGGGGGAGAGGGAGAGGGAGGAGGGGGAAGGGATGTTTTGGGAAGGGCCTTGATACGTTGGATTCAAAAACTTCTCTCTCACTCAAATATTCCCGACTGCAGCTTTAAGAGACTGTGATCTTTTAGAGTTTGCCCTTCTTCTTTTCACAAACCAGTTTGGTGTGATTTTAACTCCAAAACAGACTTAATGGGGGTGTAGTCCCTGAGACGGTCTGGGATCTGAATGATGTAAGATGAAGTTCTTCCAGTAGGAGTGTTCTTCCTGGTTTGAGGCTGCTGATAATTTGGCTAGTCTCACTCTAAGAATGATAAAAGTCCCAGATCTGTAAGGTTTTAGCTGTTAATTAAATCCACCCCCTCGGCCACTGATGTTCAGTTTCCCTGATGGTTCTGATGGTGTTTTGAAGGTCCAGACTGTGATTTGAGTACTTTAGAATGGGTGTGTATGGAACTAAGAGCTTGTATACAGACTGATTCTTTTCCAGACCGTGTGCAGATTGGACCTGTGATCTGTGACCATCTCGTTTTTGTCTTTCAGGCGGGTTTTCACACCAGCTCTGCGAGAGGCCTGCGCTATGGCTGGTTGGCTTACGTCCTCGGTGAGAGGACCACTCCACGGTTAAAGAAGTACAGCAAAATTATCTCTGTGGATGGAAACTTGGCATCAGGAAAAGGAGCTCTGGCTCAGAAACTGGCAGACAAACTAGGTAATGATGTGTCCACGTGGATCTGATGGCACCACAGAGATACACAGCTGGTGCTCCCACTTGTTGAGTTTTGAAGGAATATTAGCTCACATTAGGTGTGTCCACAGGGATGCTCTACATGCCCGAGGCTGACACCTTTTACCTGGACAGGATGAACAATGAGAAGGAGCCCCTCCCTGTTGACTTCAACGGGATGTGCAGCCTGGAGAAGTTCTACACAGACCCAAAAGCTGCTGATGGGAACAGTTACAGGCTGCAGCTTTGGATGTACGCCATGAGGTTGCTGCAGTATTCTGATGCTGTCGAACATCTGCTCAGCACAGGTACCACGAACAGAGGGGTTCTAGATATCTGTAAAGGAATATTAGAGTTTTGGTTCATTGCTACTGTTCGAGTTCACTCGACAGTAAAAAGATGTTGATGATGATAAGATCCTTTGATCTTTATCCTGATGTTTTTGTTTTTAAGGCCAAGGAGTGATCTTGGAACGCTCTCCGTTCAGTGATATGGTCTTCCTGGATGCCATGTTCAAGCAGGGCTACATCAGGAACGAGTGTAAGTGTCTGGACACACAGGTGGTCACACCGAAAACACAGGATTTAAACCAAAACAGACAGTGTCTGTATATGTATTTCTTTATTTTACCAGGTAAAGTCTCATTGAGATTTTTAATCTCACTTTCAAGAGTGACCTGGTCCAAGAAAGCAGCGTGAAAACAGTACAAAGAATTTCACACAGACACACAATACGACAACAGCACAATGTCCACAAAATCAGACTTAAGAAGTACAAAATGACCAAAGTGAATCGATTCAATGAGAAAAGCAGCTTCATTCTCCCAGAGAGCCATATTCACCAGCCGTTAAAAGTGACTTAAAGCTGCACTCTGGAGTTTTGTCAGATGGCACCATCTAGAGGTGGAAAAATGTATTGCAGCTTAAGCCGTCCCTCCTACTTCGTGTTCACAGCTGGATTAACAACGCCTTCGTTCAATACCATAATCATGGGAGATTTACATATTCATGTTGAAACCCTCTCATGTAGGGGTGGGAATTGATAGGTTTTTATCGATATCAATTCTGCTTATCAATCCATTTCCTTAACATCTCCCTTATCGATTCTTGAGTAGATGTTAAGAGGCAAAAAAAAGTTCTACTCTGTCTTCTGCACCACAAGCAAGCATGGTGTGATTTGAGTGTCTGAGTGTTTTAATTTTTTTTTTCTTTTAAGTACTAAGATAAATTAAGTTATTGCTGTAAAAAACAAGAAGTACAGAGAGGTCCGATTGTTGATTAAATGTTAAAAGGGCTTGCCATAGCGGCGACAGCATCAGAGCGACATGGTGAGATCCAGAATCGGACAAAGCCGGGTCACCCAGTCCTGCTTCTGGATTCAAGTTTCTGCAGATCCTTCAGCCTCCTGAGTCATCTCAAAGATTCAGAGTGTGATTTGTGTAAAAGCAGAGTGGGGGACTTGGCGTTTGTTGTGAGGTCATCTGTAAACGCTGCCGGGACCTCGCCTTGTTAAGCCCCTCCTCTGCTCACGCTGCGCCATTGTCCAACAAAAACTGGGTTATTGTTCTGTCGGACCAGTGAGAGGTGCATAAAAGTCTAATTTCTCCATGGGAAACATTACTGACCAGCAAATTTCAGAAAAAACGGAAACAAGAGAATCGTTAAGAAGAATTTTTAAAGTGGAGGTGTACAATTCCGACGGAATTAGTCTGTAAGTTTGAACCGGTTCTTGATTCCCACCCCTACCCTCATGCCAGTGGCGCTGCTGATTTCCTTCAGCTGCTGGACTCCCTCAATTTACAACAACATGTTGATGTCCCCACACACTCTAGGGGACATACACTTGACCTAGTCATCTCTAACTCTGCTTCAGTCAGCAATCTACAGGTTTACGATCTTGGTGTTTCAGATCATAAGGTCGTGTCAGTGGAGCTGCCCTTTCCTTCCCCTCACACAAAGACAAGACGACAGATCCACCTCAGAAATCTGAGAAACATTAATGCGGAGGACCTGGACCTTCATCTTCTCTCCTCTGGCCCTTCGGACTTCCTCTCTGTTGCTGACTCTGTGGATTTCTATAACCAGTTCAGAGCAATCTCTTGGATTTCCTCACCCCCATAACATCCAGGACAGTTTCATTTTCACGCTCAGCGCCCTGGTACACCTGCGAGCTGCGAAAGATGAAGGCGACTGGGCGTGTCCTTGAGCGGCGGCTCAGGGCCTCTGGACTGGCTGTTCATAACCAGGCATACAGGGAGCACAGGAGGGCGTATGCAGAAGCTCTGAGGGTTGCAAGATCCAGGTTTTATTCCACCATCATCAACAACAACCCTGGTAAATCCAAACAACTTTTTTCAACAATAAATCACCTTCTCAATCCCCCATACCCTCTCACTCTGACACCACCAAGGAGAGGTGCAACATGCACATCGATTTCTTCAAACAGAAAGTTAACAACATCCGCTCACACCTCTCCTCCACTGCTGTCATACCCCCCAAACCCCCAACTCATCTTCTGTCATCATCCAGCCTTTCTGCTCTTTCTCTGTTGCCACACAGGAAGAGTTGGAGGGGGTCTTCAGGAAAATGAAGCCGTCTTCCTGTGCTTTGGACCCTTTTCCCTCAGCTTTGCTGAAGGCCAACATCTCTGCCATCTCTCCACTCATCACCAAAATCATAAACCTCTCCCTTTTGGCTGGTAATATTCCTCCTGCACTAAAACCAGCTGTCATCACACCGCTACTTAAGAAACCCACACTGGATCCAGAAGTTCTCTCCAGCTATAGGCCTATTTCCAATCTCCCTTTCCTATCAAAGGTTCTGGAAAAAATAGTTGCAGGACAACTTCAGGACCACCTCAAAGACAACAACCTCTTTGAAAAGTTTCAGTCTGGTTTCCGCCCTGGTCATAGCACAGAAACAGCTCTGGTCAGGGTCACTAATGACCTCCTGATGGCAGCAGATACCGGTTCCCCTCTCTACTCATCCTTCTGGACCTAACAGCTGATCACAACATTCTCCTCCAACACCTGCAGTTCACCATCGGACTTTCAGAAAATTCCACAGCTGGTTCACTTCATATCTGACAGGCAGAACTGAGTACGTCGCCATGGGGACAGCAACATCACACACACATGATGTCACCTGCGGTGTTCCTCAGGGATATGTGCTAGGCCCCACCCTATTTCCATCTACATGCTCCCCCTTGGCAAAAGCATTAGCAGACATGGTATATCCTTCCATTGTTATGCTGATGATACACAGCTCTATCTTAAGACCACACCCACTCTCTCTGCTCCCCTGACATCATCTACATTGACCACCTGTCTGGAGGAGATTGAGGCGTGGATGAAGATCAACTTCCTCCAGCTGATCAGCTCTAAAACAGAAGCCATACTGGTTGTCACCCCACATCACGTTCGCCCACTATCACCAGCATCACCCTGTCTGGTCAAAACATTCCCCTTTCCACATCTGTCACCAACTTGGGTGTCAAAATGGATTCTCAACTCACCTTTGACACCCACATCAAACACCTCTGCAAAGTATCTTTTTACCTTCTTAAGAACATCGCCAAACTCCGTCCAATTCTCAGCCTGGCAGATTCAGAGAAGCTCGTCCACGCCTTTGTCTCCTCCAGGCTGGATTACTGTAATGCACTTCTCATCGGGATCTCTGGTAAGAACATCCAGAGACTACAGTACATCCAGAACAGCGCTGCCAGGATCCTGATGAGGGTGCGCAAGCATGAGCACATCACCCCCATTAAGCTCTTCACTGGCTCCCTGTTCCACTCTGAGTTGAATACAAGGTCTGCCTCCTCTCCCGCCAGTGTACAGTATTTATGTTCACGCCCCCCACTACGTAAAGGAACTCCTCATCTCCCCGACCACACACATCCTTCGCTCTGCAAAGTTTCTTCAAACCCCCAGAACCAAGCTCTGCAGCACGGGAGATCGGGCCTTTTCCTCTGCTGCTCTGAGGTTGTGGAACTCCCTCCCTGTCCACTTGAGGACTCCACAAACAGATGCTTCTAAACAGAACCTAAAACCTACCTTTTTAGGAAAGCTTTTTGTTAAATGTATTCTATAGCCTCCCCTTTTAATTATTTTAACTATTTTCTGACTTTGAGTCATCTGTTTTAAGTTGCTGTTTGAGATTCTTGAAATATAAAGTGCAATATAAGTTAAATTCCTTATTATTATTATTATATGTACGTAGGAGGATGTCTAATGCTATTGGCTAATGCTGACCGGCGCTCAGTTCTAATTGTGTGGAGCTCTATGAGACGGGGAGTGGGCTTAGTAAACAAATAAATAACATATTGCTTTACCTTATATCACAGAACAGGGTCAGACTATCACTGATATGGATTTCTAAAAAAACATACATCATTTCTGACAGGGGGAAAAGTCCAGATTGCAGCTTTAAATTCACCTAATCATATGTGACCGTTTTATTTCCTTTTGTAGGTTATTCCAAGAAAAGGGAGCGACGTAATGAAAAGCTCTTTTACCCAATTCGGTTCTAGATCTGGGGACCAACATTTGGAGAGCAGCACTAGAGCACAGACCACGACGGTTTTGAGCATTGTGCAAATACACACACAGATAAGAGGGAGTCAGACCAAGGAGACACTTGTAGACAAAAGAGATCCAGTGAGTGACTCTGCCAGTATACAGAGAGGGAGCATCAGACAGAGCAGTGATGGACACGGTGATCTAAACCAGTGATAAAACCTAGTGAACTGTGGTCCACTGGGTCCAGTTCCTTCATCATTTATCAGGGTCAGGGGTAGGGAGATTGTTTCTTTGCCTTCAGAGTAAAAAACATCATTTATTCCTGTAAAAGAAACCTCGTTTCAGCTTTATGTGGAAGTTTGTATATGGAACTGAAATGAAAGGTTCTGATTGATTATGACTCCTAAGTAAGGATGTGACCATTTCAATAGGAACACTGGAAATCAGGTTGGCTGTGATTTTCTTACCATTTGATTTAGCATCTTTAATGTGCTCTAAAAACAACTAGCAGCTGATTTACAGGTTCCTTCATCCTGATGCTGTTCACTCTGATCTTGTGATCAGATAAGAACGTGTTACTGGTTTAAAAGACGAGTACAAACTCTGTGAAGAACTTTGTGTGCTCCTGCCACCTAGTGGTGTTATGAGGGTATTTGAGTTTTAGTCATAATAATAAAGAAAATCATCATAAAGCAAATAATGATAAAGAATAAAATCAGTTAAAAAAGTATCTGGTGTTATAAAGATGGGGCCTAAAACCTGCTGAAATTGAACTGAAGTACAGATACACAAACACATGTACTAACATAAAAATACATAAGTAATATTAAGGCTTTCCTGCTGTGTAAATGTATTATTAAGTATATATTTTAGTAAAAAATGTAGTATTGTTCTGTAACCCAGGGTTCTTACAGGTGGGTGAAATGAGAATTTGTAAGGTTTTGAAAGTGCTGGAGGTAAAATCAAAATCTTTTTAAAACTATTAACTCAAACATTGTTTTCAGAACAAATGAATTTAATGAGAGGAGGAAGTGAGTAAACATAAACTGGTCATGTGTAAATCACCGCCGACGTGAGGTACATTACTTTATAAATACAGTTAAAGTAACACATTCTGTAGAAGAGTCACTTTTAGGTGAGAAAACATCCACAAGTCTAAATAAGTACCTGCAGCACCAAAGCACGTGACGCTGCAGCGTTTGAACTAAAGTGTTATGAACGAGGAGGGATTCTTCTATCAGAGTATTTTAGGTGTATTAGTACACGGCTCTTATTGTGAAGGGTTTGGAGGAAGTTGTGTGTCGTTCCTTTTGACTCCTAACCCTCAGGTTCATAATATCTTTTGTCACTGCTCACACGTTTTTGTTTGCAGGCACCAATGCATCATGGGTCGTAGGAATAAGGTGCCTACAGGCTAAAGAACACATCTAGTTTATTTGACACACTGAGCAGCCATTCCTACTGTGTGATGACAGCATGTGTTGTTGTGTGACCTGTAGGTGTACAGCACTACAATGAGATCAAACACATCAGCATCTGTGAGTTTCTTCCTCCACACCTCGCCATCTACTTGGACCTGCCAGCTGAGGAGGTGCAGAAGAGACTCAAACAGAGTGGGAAGGTACGACATGATGGCGTCAGCCTCTGGTTCACTCTAGGACCAATTAAAACATCTTACTTCAAAGCAGGCACTGATATTAACACAAGTGAGGATTAAAATTTTAGCATTGATTCTCTGACTGGAGTTCTTTGCGAACCCTTCAGGCCACTGAGGCTGGAGGAGTGATTAGTTGAAGATGTCTCAGGTGGCTGCTGAAGCGTCAGGTGTGGAACGTTTAAAAACAAATCAACAGATGTATGGTGATTTACAGCCAGGTTATTCCTAAAGCTCTCCAAACAAAAACACTTAGGAGGAAGAAAACTGAGCTGAAGAAACTGTGAAAAACAACAGATCAAGAAGAGAAGGTCTGATCAGACCATGTCTCATCAGCCAGCCTGCTGTCAGTCTGATCAAACTTACAAAACATTTAGCACTTTGGTGAATTTAAAATGTACTGTCTGTTTTTGCAGTAGAATAGTGCCATAATAGTGTGACTGCAGCTGAACTTTGAGCCCGTCCCTGCAGCAGTAACTCCTCCATTAGAACGATCCAAGGACTTAAAAAGTCCTTTAGTGTCTTGGATAAGAGCTTCTACTGCTTTGGTTGAAATGCAGAGTTTGGACGCTAGAAGAGGGAGGGTGCAACATGTCTAAATAAGCTTTCTACATGTGTTGCATTTCATTTTCAGTCGTACCTGCAGAACGTGCCCCTCCAGTATCTGAAGAGCATTGAGGATTCATACAAGAAGTCTTTTCTGCCAACGATCAGGTGAGTGAGCAGGAATCCATCCTGCTGTTAATCAAATCAGGTGTCAACACCAAGCCTGACCAGTGTTTTTTGTTTTAGTGAAACATCTGAACTTCTTACCTATGATGCGACCCAAGTTGATGATGCAGAGAAGGTAAGACTGTACAGACAGGCTCAGGAACCCTTTGATCAGACATAGTTTCCTACAACATGTTTACCTTTGGGTTGTCCTCAGGTGGCAGAGGACATAGAGTACCTGCCGTTTAACAAAGGGCCGTGGTTGGAGCAGGATGATGTCACCTACCATCACATGAGGATGCTGTAAGTGTGCTGGCCACTGTAAACACACAAACAGAGCTCAGCCTGTTGGTCAGACTGATTACTGATAAACTAAATAAAGAGTCTTTGATCTCAGAAATGTCTCTCTGCTTCAAAAGCAACTCCACATGCTCAGCTTCTCAGCTTTCCTTTGTCTTTCAGTGTGAAGAACAAACAGAAAGTGGGATCACTGACCCACATACCCAAGTTCCTGCCCGAGATCACCATCGGAGCCCACGACTACGATCGAAAGTACTACGCCTACAAATCTGTAAGTTCCCATGCTGCTTTGCTGCTATGTGAAGTGGGTTCTTTTTAACTGTGGGTTTGTTTTAGATGTCAGATTTGTGTTGGGAGCAGTGAGAAAAAGGTTGAGAGCATCTCTTCACCTTCCTAGGTCTGAGGTTTTATAGAATCCAGACCTCAGCAGAGGGGGGGGTGCAGCATATTGGGAAAGACCTCTTAAAGCAGCACTCTGGAGGATTTCATCAGGAGAGCAGTTTTTGAATCTAGCGTCCAAAGGCTCCTCCTCAAAACATCTCGACACGCGCGTCCAGTCGCGTGTGCGCGCGTGCACACGGCGCATATACGTTGCGGGCATGAACTGTACAGCTCAGTGTGTAGGGTTTAATCACTCACAGTTCACAATCTTATTCCAACAATACTACGAGGGTCTGATGAGCCCTCTCTGTCCCTGCTGCTTCTGATATTAGCTCTGTTAGCAGAGAGCTGCTGCTGGACTCTGAAGCTGAACTTGACTCGGCCCTGGATGAACTTTCTGACCAAAATAAACGCATAATCCTGTCAAGCCTTGTTATTCTGTGAGGTGAAAGGTTTAAAAATAAAAATAAATCCATCTTTAGCTGGAGAATGGGTAGGTTTTTAGTAGAAATGAGCCTTGAGGCTGAGACGCAAACAGAGAAACACACGGAGCGTCCTGTACGACAGCGCCCCCTACTGGTACAGGTTTGGTCGATGCGCGTGCATGTTGAGAGAATGCAGACATTTGAATTTCATTGGCTGAAAAATGTCGGCGTCAAGAAATAATGGAAAGGGGTCTCTAGGAGGAAGGAGGGTCTTCATCAGAATGACAGATGTTGTGGAACTCAACCCATAGATCATAGTTTAGACCTGAAATATCATTTAAAACATTTAGAAAACTTTGATACAGAGAAAAATGCTCCAGAGAGCCGCTTTAATACAGTTTGTGTTTTCAAGATGAGATGGAGAAATATAGCCGTTTCTTGGTAAATGGACGTTTGGGCCATTCTGATCTATCAGCTTTTTATCTACAGTAAGGACAACACCCACTAGTGACATCACCCCAAGTAGGCGGAGTCTCTAGAAACAAAAACAGTTTTCTGTCTGGAGCAATA
Source organism: Callopanchax toddi (assembly GCA_006937965.1). Lineage (NCBI taxonomy): Eukaryota > Metazoa > Chordata > Actinopteri > Cyprinodontiformes > Nothobranchiidae > Callopanchax > Callopanchax toddi. The sequence continues at coordinate 134,981 of SSNR01000288.1, forward strand.
GTCATGACTAGAGAGACACTGCTGCAGATCAGTAAGAAATAAGCAGATGTTTTTATTTATGTTTAGTCATACCAGCTCCCTCTGTGGAGGACTAAGCAGTTAAAGAAAATGGATGGATGGGTAGATGTTTATTCATTTATTAGATGCTTTGATCCAAAGTGACATACACACAATTAACAAATACCCCATCAGGCATGCTGTGATCTGTGGAGGACTTTCAACTTGGGGATTTTTGGCCCTTTTCCTAAAAAGTTTGGACACCCCTGATTTAAGGCAAATGGAATAGAATTCAATGATCCCACAGTGGGGAAATTCACTTGTCACAGCAGCATACACACGAGAATAAAAAGCAGTGGTGTGTGTAAACAACAGCAACCCTTAAAGGTCCCATATTCTTCACTTTCTATCCACTCTAAGCCCCGCCCATCTCTCTTCTCCTCACGTTCGTAAGATGTCAGTGGGTCTTCAGGGTCTCAGATGAAGGGAGTAAAAAAAGACTTTGTGCTCGTTGATCAACCATCTACGAAGCAACTGCTGTGCTTTATTCGTAGCGTCACCGTGACTGTTTGCTAACGTTTGTGAGGATGAGCGCTCCCGTGGTTTTTAAAGGGCGGGGCGGGCTCAGGTAGATAAAGGTGCTCTGATTGGCTCTGTCTTCTAGAGAGGAGTGGTCTTTTCCCTTCTTGACGTCAGCAGAGGAAAGATTTAGAAACCACCCGTTTTAGCATTAGCTCAAAACACATTTCCCAAAAATGAGAACCAGGAAGTGAAAACTGAAAATATTTGAACACTTCTGGGTCTCAGACAGTCTGTAGGACTGATCTGACTGTTAACAGATCTTTAGAAAGTGAATTTTATTCTTTTTGTTGTAATTTTTTTTTTGAATTTGCATTTTGAAAACAGGTAACAGAACATGGGATAAGTACTACTCTACAGTAGAAATAATTTGCCTCCATTCATTTAGAGGATAATGTTCATCATGTAAAATCAGCTCTTGTAGGCCTGACATACTCAGTCTACTTTGACCACGTTTCATAAAACATGTCCTTTAGCATTCTGAGGGTAAAAGTGAGTTTTTCCATGTCATAGATTTCAGAGTAATGTTGATCTGTTCTTCTACCATTGGGGGGTCTGGTTTCAGCCATTTCCTGGTTATGACTTTCTCACTCGCTGCCAAAAGCATCCAAAGCAACCCCTTATGTTTTCTTTTCCAATTTGTTACCTTAACAATTGCCAGATTGTTCAGCTTCAGAGCTGAAAGGTATTTTACTACCAAATATATTAATATGTTAACATGTCTGTGACCAATAGGTTCTTAAAATGGAACAGTCCCAGAAAATATGAAAATGCTTGGACCCTGATTTGCCACACAGTCTCCAGGATGAATCTCCCTTGCCTTGATGTCTCATTTGAGTAGGTGTAATAAAAAACTTGACCGTATTCTTCCAGCAAAACTCACGCCACGTGTTGATTCTGTGACCTATTGTATTTGACTTACGTTCAATTCTCCCAACTTTCAGTTGAAATCTGTACTTTAGTTTCCAATTCCCATCTCTTCCTAATATAATCTGTATTGTCCCGTTAACGTCGTTGAATGGTCCCATATAATTTGGATATCAATTTATTCTGTAAATTTGGCTCAATTAGTGTTAGAAAAGTGTTTAAGGGCCCCATGTCTCTTTTTACCCATGTTTTAAAAAATATTTTGATCAAAATAGTGTCTCACTTGTAAGTACCTGTAGTAATCATCTGGACCCAAACCGTGTTTATGTTGAATTGATTCAAAACTCCAGACTGCCCCCTTGTGGAGAAATGAGTAAGAGGTAGTAAAAGATCAAACCTATGAACTTCCTATCCACAGCATTTGGTTTAAACTCTGAATCGTAGATACACCATCTTAAGATTCTGGACAATTCTTCCACTTTATGGAGACGTACAGTGGCGGCTGGTGAAAATTTTTTTGGGTGGGGCGCATTTTTGCTAGTCAGTTTTCAGATGCGCAAAAAAAAAAAAAAAAAAAATCACATATCACCACTAGGGCAGGGAATGATAATATTTTCATCTGACTGAATATTTTGCTGGTAAAAATCCCTAGTACCACCAGTTCTCTAGAAATGTGGAGCTATTAGGTCTAATTCTACACATCAAACAGTAAAGAAATCATAAAGTCTTCATGAGGAGACCTTAGAATAATATCAATATAATCAGATACAAATAAAAATAAAAAACAACCACAATGTGGTCACAACAGAAGTTGTAAAAGTTTCAAGGAAAAAACAACCTG
>SSNR01000288.1:140504-183825 GCA_006937965.1 Callopanchax toddi
ATAAGAGACAGGCTATGAGGTCATAGTGATCCGGACTTGCTTATATGGTAAATTCTCCTCCCACATGCACGTTCACGACAACTGGAGCGAGGCAGTGCCGCCGCCATTGCCCATAGACCGTGTAGTGTTTAGTTTCAGTTTCGTTTCTCTTTCACGCGACGGCACTGCCCCCTGCTGCAGCAGAAGTGTCAGGCTGCCAAATAAGGAGAAACCCAGCAGAACCGGAAGGCGGCGCTTTCTTCTGATCTCTGAGTTGCTCGTTAGGAAATAATTACAGCGTATTTTGAGTTATAATGGTGCAACGCTAATCTAGAGGCATCAAAGATTACACCTGTTTAATATAAAGTGATTTAAATATGGAGTCACTGGCACTTTAAGGTATAAATTCACTCATCAGGACTTAGCACTGCTAGCCGCGGCTAGCTCCGCCTATGGGGTTTTTGAATGGGAAAATCCATGACAGACACATAGTCATTAAGAAAAAGAAACAAACAAACGAAGTCACTCACCATTGAGTTGATGAAATCAGGACAAATGGAATCATTCGGCTTGTTTTCACAAGCAGGAAAGAAGGATTCTTTGAATAAATATCCGTTTTCTACCCTCCATTAAAAAGAGAGCAAGAACTTCCGGTTTCGGTCTGAGCAACACTCCAGTCTCCTGCTGTTGTGCGCATGTCACACAGGGACGCTGAAGACCTGCGTCCCGAGCGATCTCCTATTTTTTGCACTCAGTGGGCATGCGTCAGGAAAAATTTGCCAGTGCGCATGCGTCAGGTGCAAAAAACAATGCGCTATGTTGGGACGGCGTCCCGTCCAGACATGCGCAGTAGAACCCAAAGAAACACGACCTATCGGTCCAGTAAAAAGTAGTAAGAAAACCTTTCTAAACTACACCTAAATGCAGATTATACACAGCACTTATTGTATATTTAATGGATGGCTCATTTAGTTTTATTTTTATGTTAGTTTTTTATATTTTGTGATCACTATTTCTCTTCTTCTTCCTCTTGGGACTGGTGGAGCGGCGCCCGAGCGCCCCCTATGGACGGGCCGCCACTGGAGACGTAGTATTTTAATCCAAGACTTCAGTAACAAATCCCACATAAAGTCTTCTGTAATATTGATATCATCTTGTAATTTCATGTCAAATATTATGACCCTAACCGGTATATCTTTTACGACTACCCCTTCAACATCCTTCCAACCTGCAGAGTAGGTGGGTGAGCATAAGCAGATTAAAGGTCTCAGCTGAGCAGCACAGTAATATCCTCTGAGCCAGGCGAGGCCCATTCCTCCCTTCTCCTTCCTTGACTGCATTGTTTGATATTTAATTCTAGCGCTTTTGTTTTGCCAAATATATTTTGCCAGTATTCTCTCCCATTCATCAAAGTGTTTTTGAGCTATATAACTTGGAAGGCGTTGAAAGAGATAAAGGAATCGAGGGAGAATATTCATTCTGATCGACTCAGCCGTTGTGTGCAGACTCAGAAATTGGACATTATTCCACTTTTGTAGGTCTGATCTTATCTTCAAAATTAAAGGTTTGTAATTGGCTTCAAACAGCTTTGATGGATCTTCTGTCAGGACTGTACCTAAATATTTAATGCTGTCCGAACCCCATTTCCATTTGTCCTTCTTTTAAATCTTAGTAGGTGGGTTGTAGTTAAGCCTTAGTACCTGAGTTTTATTAATGTTAATTTTGTAGCCTGAAAAGGAGCTGTGTTCATTTAACATGTTTATTAATTTTGGAAGTGACTGAGTAGGTTCTGTCAAATATTAGTACGTCGTCTGCAAATAGAGCCATCGTTTGTTCCCCTGTAATGTAACCCCTTTAATTTCTGTGTTCTGTCTTATCCATTGAGCCAGAGGCTCTATGAACGGGGAGAAGAGCAGTGCTGATGCTCCACAGCCTTGACGAGTTCCTCTTTCTAGGATAATAGATTTGGATAGATCTCCATTTATTTTTATCCTAGCAGTAGGTTTATTGTATAGTGCTGAAAACGTCTTAATCACATCAGGGTGGAAACCGAATGCCGTCTTTACTCGATAAAGAAATTCCCATCTTACTGAATCAAAAGCTTTTTCTGCGTCTAAGCTTTTTACTAAAGTTTCTAATTTGTGTTTCCTGACATGTTTTATAATCAAAAGTGTCTTTCTGATATTGTCTTGTGCTTGCCTTTGTTTAATGAAGCCAGTCTGATCTTTGTTTATGATTGATGGTAAAATCTGTTCTAGACGTTTACATAATATCAAGGTAACTAATTTATAATTGAGACTGAGTAGACTCACAGGGCGATCCACTTTGTCTTTATTCTCTTTGGGAATCTCAGAGACTATCGCTTCCTTCCAAGAAGGAGGAATGGTTTAAAGCTAAATGGTTTTATCAGTGTTGGTATTAAATGGTTCTTGTACCATTCTGAGTTAAATCCGTCTGTACCTGGGGCCTTTCAGTTTTTTAATCTTCTGATTGCAGATATTATTTCTTCTTTAGTTATTTTGGACATTAATATTTTGTTCTGATCATTTGTAATTTGGGGTCAGTTTAATAAGGATAAAAAAAACTTTGTCTCATTCAGATTTCTTAATTGAGGTTGTGAATATAAATTTAGGTACAATTCCTAAAGGCATTGCAGTATTTTTTCTTTCGATTAGCTTCAGTTTGATTTGTTATGGGTCTTTTGGCGACTCCATGTCAATCCTAAGCTCTTCGAATTGTTGTTTATTTTCTTGTCAGAATTGCTGCAGTTCTTGCAAAATCTTAGAGCTCCTTTAGCCGGTGGTGGTTAGCTATGGTCTTTGAGGGGAATGATGTTGTTCGTGCAACAATGATCTTTCTCCTTAGAAAGAAGTGAGGATCTTGTTTCATCTTCAGTTTAATATGGGGCTGTTAGTAGAATTTCTCCGGTTTGGTCGGGAGCTCTCTGTTGCGACTCCTCCACGGTGGGTGTTCCGACCGGAAGTCTAGAAAGTGAATTTTGCAGAATACGGGACCTTAAAATATCTGTTTTCAATTAGAGGTTTTTTGAGTTGGTACATTTTGGACCGCATCTCAAAAAGTTTGAATTCCATTGATTTACGCCCTCAGAGGACTTTCTAAGTAAAATTTTGGCCCCAGAAAAAATACAAGGTTCCCACCTCTGATGAAAAAGCAATGAAGGAAAAGCTGAAACAGAAATGAGGCCTTGCTGCTGCTCTGGGGGCTGAGTTGTGCTGTTTTATTTCACTTCTGGCTGTTTATTTTGTCCAAGGAGAAGTTGAGTTATTCTGTGTTGAGCTCTTTATTAAAACATACAGATCCATAATGAATAACCTTTGCGCAAGTCCTTGTTTTTTTTTTTTTTGTGCTTTTTATTTCTGTACCCTTTTCTGAGGGGATAAAACTCATTTTCCTGTGCTGAAATATCGAACCGCTCATAGTTACAAATGCCAGATGTGGAATATTCTACCCGGCTGTTTGTGTCATCGGTCTTGTGGGGAAACATTTGGGTCTGACCTTTTTGTGTTTATTGACTGGAGATGTTTTTGTCTCCCCCTGCTGCACGAATCAGGCGGCGTAATGCAACAGCAGGTCATGACCTGACATTTCGCTCCGAGCCGGGTTCTCAGAGGGAAGAACGAGGACGGCGATGTGCGGAGGTGTAATCTCTCAGCACATTTCAGTCAGGGAAACATGACTAATGTTACTGAAGCTCTAAACAGTTTGGGGTTTTCCATCAGGCTCAGGACTCCAGGCTTGGATATGCTCCGATTCTGTGAAATCAGAAAAGGTTTTCCTCTAAACAACGTGGGTCTGTCATTTGTATTAGCTGCAGTGTTGTTGTGATCGTCCTGCAACATGACACCATAGCATTAAACATCCTGCTGAAGTGGATTTAACATATATTTGCTTTTGTTTCCTGCAGCTGCCTGGGAAAAAATACGCTCCTGGTTATAATGAAGACGTTGGAGACAAAGGCATCTGGCTGAAGTGACTCACCTCTGCTCTCCTCCTCTCTTCTGGCTGCTTCGCGCTGTAAACTCTGGTTGTTTTGTTGTACAGCCTGGATAAAAGGATTATATTAAATAAAACATTTTAAAATGTATTTGTCTTTTCGTTTGTTTCTTGTGAAGAAGAAACTGTTGTCCAGTTGTCCTGCAGCGTCTCATTTAAAGTCCTTGTGGTTCTGTGCTTTCCCAGCATGCACTGCAGAGGATCAGTGGACATGTTGGCCATTTTAGTTGTGACGGGGAAATACTACAAAGTTGAGATGAATGTGTTTCTGATGAGCTCCTGAAGCTGCTCAGTGCGTTGCTGCTGAAGAGATGGGAATAGCGCCATCATGTGGTGACAGGTGAATACTGGGCTTTTATTTTGTTGGGGAATTCATGTTTTAACATAAAAATGTTAAGCTTCCAGTTTCAGGCCAACTATGAAAAAGTGTCTAAGGTTAATCACTCCCACCTTTAAATGGACACGACCTAGGAACAGAAAACACTTGTTTGAGTCTGAAGTCACATGACCTGATGACTGATTCTGAAACACTGGGACTTCAGCGCCACCTAAAGGAGGCTGTCAGTCTCACACGAACACATGTCTGGTTGGCCTTTTTAAACGTGAAACAAATCTGAAAAGTAATTTTTCTCTGATCTGTTATCATCAACGTTCCAGTAGCTGTAAGATACGGAGCCCGTCTTATGACATGGTGGAAGAATTATTTCGTTCCCACGAAATACTAATTCGTGCGCACGAAATACTAATTCGTGCGCACGAATTAATTATTCGTGGGACCCAGGCTGGACTCCATGCACAGCAGGGCAGCACTGGTCAGCTGTGGCTGCACGTATTATTGCGGGGATGCAGCTCTTTGGCTGCACCCTGATAGAAGAATTACTGGGGACATTTCAGTGATTTCTGGGAGATATTGGACTCTGGTTTTATGTTTAAAATACCGTGTGCCCTTTATCATTCAGCTCTACTTTAAAAGTGCCATGATTTGTGTGCAGGTGTGACAGAGTGGATGTTAATAAGGAGCACTAAGGCTCATGTTTACCCCAAGGAGACAGGACCAAGGATGTTTAAAATAATGGGTTTTACAAATAAAACAAAACTAGTCATAAGCCCCAACCAAACAGTGGGGATCCACCAGCAGGGGGCGGAACCCTGCAGGGCAGCAGACCACAAACCTGAGGGTGCACCACACCCACCCTAGGTGTTGCTCCAGCTGCTGCCTCTGCAGAGGGCCCGGCTGGCGAGCACCACTGAAAGAAATAAATGAAAATGGTTAATGACACCTTGTTAGTCCCTCTCTCCCCCGACTGTTCCCCAAACACACACACACACACACACCACACACCCTCACAAGCACCGTCCCACGGCTCCATAGAGTCCTGCAGTCCAGAAGCTGAACTGCCGTGGTCCAGCTGACCTGTCAGCTGCTACTGGACTGGACTGATCCGGCGGCAAGCGGAATCCCAATCAATGTCTGAGAGGCTGGAGGTTGCAGCGCTGCTCCACTGAGCTGGAGACGAAAGTCCCCACAGGCAAAAGAGCAGCGTCCTGGCGCGACCAGGGCGGTCACTCCCTGGTCTGCTCGCTCACACCTGTGGCACATAATGGTGTTATCACACTGAGGGAAGAAAAACAGCACACACACGTACGTACACACACACACACACACACACACACTCACCAGCCAACGCCATCTCTACCCACCCCCCTGCTAGAGGAGATGGCAACCAAGTGCCTGACAACCTCCCGCTGCTGCACCAGCAGCTGATCCCAGTCACACAGGTGAGCTGACCTGTCAGTCCACCAGCACACCTTGGCAGGGCTTTGATCCAACCTGCTGTCCTTATAGAAATCAGTAAAACAGCTACAGGTGTGGCCAATAAAACCAGGAGCAATCATGCTCATCCTGCCACACAGGGCTGCGCGTCCTGCAGAAACACGAGTTTACCACTCCACGCAACTAAACGTGTGGTAGAAAGTTTGAAAGTTGTGTAACAAGTCATACAGCTCATGACAAAGTGACAAAGATAGGTAAAAATGACAACTGAATTAGAAAAGGCACTCAAACATCAGTGGGTAGATCGTTATCATGGCTGGTGCAGATGGATGAGGGACTGCGGGATAATATCATCAATACTATTTCGTTCCCACAAAATAGTAATTTGTGGGAACGAAATATGTTTTAACGTTCGCACGAATTATTATTTCGTGGGAACGAAATACTATTTTGTGCGCACGAAATACTAATTCGTGCGCACGAAATACTAATTCGTGGGAACGAAATAATAATTCGTGCGCACGAAATACTAATTCTTCCACCATGTCATGAGACGGGCTCCGTAGAAAGAGACTCCATCAGAGATCTTATTCTGAATTGTGCATCACCCAAAACTTATTCCACCCAGCTCTCATTGACTTTCTAACTGTGACTCTGTCCCATCAGACTGATGACTGCCAGACCTGTGGGCTAAAAGATCTCAAAAACTAACAAAACGCCCCATTTTAAATCCAAGAGCAAAAGAACTCTTCTCTACGGTGGCCCCTAGAGACAAAACACATGCAAAAACCCAAAACACATGCAAATCAGAAAACATGCAAAACTCAAAGCACATGCAAATCAGAAAGCATTCAAAAACTGAAAACACATGCAAACCAGAAAGCATGCAAAAACTGAAAACACATGCAAACCAGAAAGCATTCAAAAACTAAAAACAAATGCAAACCAGAAAGCATGCAAAAACAGAAAACACATGCAAACCAGAAAGCATGCAAAAACAGAAAACACATGCAAACCAGAAAGCATGCAAAAACAGAAAACACATGCAAACCAGAAAGCATGCAAAAACAGAAAACACATCCAAACCAGAAAGCATGCAAAAACTGAAAACACATGCAAACCAGAAAGCATGCAAAAACAGAAAACACATGCAAACCAGAAAGCATGCAAAAACAGAAAACACATGCAAACCAGAAAGCATGCGAAAACCCAAAACACAACGGAAGTGCTCCAGGACGCTAGAGGGCAGCGCAGAGCTCGATTTACAAGATAAACAGGAAGTAATTTAATCAAACGTCCTTTTTTCCTTTTCCTTGACATGTTCACTTTTCACCTTCTGTCTGGGGCATCCAGGGGGTTTCAGAAATCAATGAAAATGTATGGGTTTTATCATTTTTCACTGGAAATCAGAGGTTGCGCTAGACTTTTTTCTTTTCCGTCATTTGACTGACAGGGTTTTAAAAATCCGATCATAATCTGTTTTTAACCGTCACTTATTAATTTTAAAAATTATAATAATTACTATTTCAGTAGCATTATTTCATTACTTTTAAATATTATTGCATGTTTGTTAATCTTTTCATCCTCCACTGATGTCACGGTTTGGAGAACCTGTTTAAAAGCTGCAGATCGCTCGGTTTCATTTACTTGATTGATCTAACACCGGGCCCATTTAGCACATAAATTCATAGGATTAGACTCTAAATTAGTCGATCTAGTCATCATATAAACATTTCTAAAAACTCTCCATTCGGAGTCGAGCGCTGCGCAGCATCAGGTGAGGTGCAGCTCTGTGCAGATGAGGTCTGACACCTGATGCGCTCTGGCGGACCATTTCCTGTGGTTCTTCTGCTGCAGAGCGCAGGACGTGTGGATCACAGGTCTGCGCTCTGCAGAACCTCAGTCTGCTGGGCTACAGTGGTGGAGATGCAGCGCTATTTCTGCATCCTTGGTTCCAATTATTAGTGGGGACAATTAAGTGATAGCCAATGATGGTCTGATGGACGGGATGGCGCGCGCGCGCACACCTGTCAGAATGACCGGTGCCCATCAAATACGGAAAATTTCCAGTTAACGCGACCTCTGCTGGAAATAGACATGTACTTAAAGTAAATGGTGCGAATGAAGCAGTCCGTTTTGATTGTGACGTCCTTCTCATAGACAGAACAAACAACAGTTCACAGTATTTCCTTTGCAATATAACTTTAACACTACATCAAATGATTTTTGTGCTGATTACTTTCAGTTGGAGGTGGTGTGGTGGCTGTGTCTCTGGTTTGTGCTGTTGGGGGTTGTAGGTTCAAATCCAGTTCCTGTTGAGCTTTTAAATTAATTTGTTTAACCTGTTTGACTTTTGAAAGCCTATAAGGTTGTTACATAACTATTATTCAAAACTACACAGAGACTACATACATTAAAAAGGTTTAAGTCTTCTTTCATTAAACAGTATCAAAATGTTTCACGACTGAGCCAAATGTCCTCTTTTTCAAAAATCTAATTATGGTCATCCTACACTCTGTACCTTTGTCTTCTTCTACTATTTTATTTGACGTTTTGACAAATTAAGAGCTCTATTTTAGCCAGTTGTGTCAGCCAGAGTGGTCAACTCCAAATTTTAAAGTACCGGTAACTTCCTGTTTATCTTGCAAATCGAGCTCAGCACTGCCCCGTAGCGTCTTGGAGCACTTCCGTTGTGTTTTGGGTTTTTGCATGCTTTCTGGTTTGCATGTGTTTTCAGTTTTTGCATGCTTTTTGGTTTGCATGTGTTTTCAGTTTTTGCTTGCTTTCTGGTTTGCATTTGTTTTCAGTTTTTGCATGCTTTCTGGTTTGCATGTGTTTTTAGTTTTTGCATGCTTTCTGGTTTGCATGTGTTTTTAGTTTTTGCATGCTTTCTGGTTTGCATGTGTTTTCAGTTTTGCATGCTTTCTGATTTGCATGTGTTTTCAGTTTTGCATGCTTTCTGATTTGCATGTGTTTTCTGTTTTTGCATGCTTTCTGGTTTGCATGTGTTTTCAGTTTTGGAATGCTTTTTGTTTTGCATGTGCTTTGGGTTTTGCATGTTTTCTGATTTGCATGTGTTTTGGGTTTTTGCATGTGTTTTTGTTATTTTGCATGTGTTTTCTGTTTTGCATGTGTTTTGTCTCTAGGGGCCACCGTACTTCTCAAATTTATTAAGAAACATCTGGATGATCCTCAAGACTTCTGGGAAAATATTCTGTGGACTGATGAGACAAAAGCTGATCATTCTAAGGTGTGTGTCTTGTTCCACCTGGAGTCAAACTAACTGTATTTAAACAAAGCATCATTATCAACAGTCATGTTGGTGGTAGTGTGATGGTCTGGTCTTCAGGACCTAGACCACTGGCTGGAACTGATGGAACCATGAAGCCTCGCCTTCCTCCGCTTATCCAGGTCCGAGTCGTGGGAGCATCATCCCAAGTCAGGCATTCCAGGTCATCCCCTACCCAGCCAAGTCCACCAGCTCCTCAGCTGGGACGCCCAGGTGTTATCGGCCAACCTGAAGATGTATTTCCTCCAGCTTGTCCTGGGTTGACCCGGGGGGCTCCTGCCGGCAGGACATGCCCAAAACACCTCCTGAGGGAGGCGTCCTAACCAGAAGCCCAAACCACCTCAACTGGCTCCTTTCGATGTGGAGGAGCTACGGCTCTACTCCGAGTCTCTCCCAGATGTCCGAGCTCCTTACCCTATCTCTAAGGCTAATTTCAGCCGCTTGTATCCGCAATCTCGTTCTTTTGGTCATTACCCAAAGCTCTTGATCATAGATGAGGATTGGCAGGTAGATCGAACGGTAAATCGAGAGCCTTGCTTTCTGGCTCAGCTCCTTCTTCACCAAGACTGATCGGTTCAGCGTCTGCAGTGATGCAGACACTTCTCTCTGATGACACACTGGTTCAGGGTTATGATTAGACTTCCTGCCTCTGAAACAGGAATATCGCTGGAAGTTTGAAACCTATGGATTTTGAGGCATCATGACATTATTTTACCAGTGTTGGGCAAGTTACTTCAAAACTGTAATGCATTAGTTATTAGTTGTTACTGTCATTTTAAAGTAATCTGTTATGTTAGAATATTACTGTGCTTTAAATGTAAGGCATTACACTACTACTGCATTACTTTAAGTTACTCTCACCAAAATAACTGTAAATATGGATTTGACCGTCTAAATGTAGCTCTTGAGACTCAATGAGCTCATTCCACATCCAGTGGAAGATGATGTAATGGATACATCCAACTATCTGGATAGAAATCCATCCATTCATGTATAGATTTACCCATCCGTCCATCCATCATCCATCTGTATCATCCATCCATCTTTATATTAATCCATATCCAGCACCTTTGTTTCTGCCCGAATAATCAATAAAACAGTTTTTGTCAGTACATTTCTTACTTCTTTTATGCGAATGAATGCTTATTTTAATTACAACAATACCAAACATGACAAATGTGATCAAATCTATTCTACTGAAAAACGTCATACACTCGTTAACAAAGACAACAGATTTTAAATGAAAACGTTCTATGAATGAAATGTAAGAAAGAACTAGGACCCATTATATGTTAGACTTATTCTGCTGCTGGTTTTACTGGTATTTGATGTAAACCTCTAAAAACAAGACAAAGGTCAGAGTGCACAGAGGAAACTGACCCACAGAATCAGGACTGGTTGTGTTTTCCTGAGATCAGTTCATTAGGAGGAAAATCAAAACTTATTAACGTCTGCAGAACTTCTTCACAGTAAGTTCTATGCTGTTCTAGATCAACAGATTGTATTGCTGCTGTTCAAAGTGAATCATTTCTGAAGCAGGACAGAATCAACAGTCTGAACCTGGATCATTTCTAAGGTCTTTGTTGTTTTATTGGTCATTTTTCATGTTTGTATTTGTTTTATGACGTTTAGTGTTGCTTCAGCAGTGGATACCTGCAGGTAAAATGATGATTAAATAATGTTTTGGGTCTAAAACAGAAAAATATTTATGCAAATTGTTCTTCTTCCTCTCCTTTTAAGCTATAGTGCATGCATTGTGAACATTTTAGCTTTCCATACTCAGCTGCTCTGAGCGGAGCTCACAGCTGAGGCCAAGTGGAGAGGAGCACAGGAGGAAAGAAGGAGTACAGGACAGGGGAGCGGGGGACAGGAGGAGAGAAGGAGGACGGGACAGAGGAGCGGGGGACAGGAGGAAAGAAGGAGTACAGGACAGGGGAGCGGGGGACAGGAGGAGAGAAGGAGGACGGGACAGAGGAGCGGGGGACAGGAGGAGAGAAGGAGGACAGGACAGAGGAACACAGCAGGACAGGAGGAGAGAAGGAGGACAGGACAGAGGAGCGGGGGACAGGAGGAGCGTATGGTGGAGGAGGAGAGCTGGGGGGACATGGGGCTGTATCGACTTTTATCATGAAAAAACAGGAAAAGCAGCAGAAACAGAAGGAGATAAAGTTCAAACTGCAGCACAGCGAGGTCCAAAGAGTACAGAAGCACGTTCGTTAATCAAATGTAAAAAACATGAAGATTGTTCAATCTGCCTAAACGGCAAACGCACAAATAAAATGTTGATTTGACAGCCCAGCTGCAGGTTTCTTCAAAGTTCACGTCACCGAGCCGTTTTCCATTCATCAACTCATCATTTTGTTAAAGTATCACCTGTATTTAAAACAGTCTTACCTACAACTGACGCGCGGTGATCATCCCGCTGTCTCTTCCACCTCCAGCCCTTAATGCTGCTGGGGTGGGAGATGGTGGGCACCAGGGGAGACTGGAGAGAGGTCCATCTTTTTTCCAGCAAATATTTTGGTTTTGTTATTGCTTATTAACATGCTTTACACATTTTTATTTTAAATATTATGGTTGTATGAACATTATAATAGCCTGATTTTTTATGTGCTCCCTATGGGCGCATGGTGCACTAGGCACAGTGCGTGATGCGCGTGGGCAGAGTGATGGTGCAGCCTGCAGCCCCGCTGTGCAGTCTGGAGAGAGCAGGGCCGCGGTCCTCTTTGCCCTTTAAATCGCGCCTCAACAAACAGCTGACTGGGTGGGCCGGTTCGGTCCAAACCACACCAGACTGGACCGGCCCAAACAGGTGTGCAGGCCCACCGGGCATTGCCCAGTATGCCAGATGGCCAGTCCATGCCTGGGGGAGGCGCACCACAAATCATTTGCGCTTAGGGCACCCAAATGGCTAGCAACAGCCCTGCTGGTGGAGGTAGATGTCTGACACAGTTGCTGGCTCGCGGTTGGCCTCACACTGCGGGCTCCAGGCCTGCAGCCTTATACTATTGGCGGCTGCCACCGACCCGGATAAATGGAGGAAGGTGAGACGAGGCGAGGAAGCTAAATGGATATTTATTCCAAGAATCCTTCTTGACAGCTTGTTAGCCCTGCCTACTGATTCCATGAGTCCTGATTTGATCAACTCGACAGTAGGTGAGTCATTTGGTGTATTTCATTTGTTTTGGTCTGCGGAGGTCGCCCATTCATAAAGCCTGTTAGCTAATGACTAGAGCTAACTAGCTCTGTACTCATGAGTGCTTAAACAGTGACGTCTTTGCTATTGTTGTAGCTGAATGTTAGAGGAACACACAGACTGTGGATTGAATACTTTGGTTCATGTAGTTTAGCCCATTTTGAGGAGGATTTTTGTTACTTTTCCTTAAAACACCATGGCATCCTAAAGGAGTTTTGCATGAGTGTCCTAAAATCATATTTTAACTTTATTTTGATGGGGCATATCAGTGGATTTGACTTTATTTTGTTATTAATTCACTTCGTTAGTTGAGCTGATTGTCATGACTTGCTTGGTTAGTGGTTGTCTGAATTGTAACATTAATTATCTGACTGTTAGTTATAGATGTATTTGTGTGTTTGTGTGTCAGTAGAAAGATAATTGTGAATATTAAGTTGTGTTTCTGACCTCGTGTAGGTCAGGTTGTTTTTTCCTTGAAACTCTTACAACTTCTGTTGTGACCACATTGTGGTTGTTTTTATTTTTATTTGTATCTGATTATATTGATATTATTCTAAGGTCTCCTCATGAAGACTTTATGATTTCTTTACTGTTTGATGTGAGTTAGAATTAGACCTAACAGCTCCACATTGTTAGAGAACTGGTGGTAGGGATTTTTACCAGCAAAATATTCAGTCAGATGAAAACATTTAGCTTCATTCCCTGCCCTAGTGGTGAGATGTGATTTTTTGTGCATCTGAAAACTGACTTGCAAAAACGTGCCCCACCCCCCCAAAAATGTCACCAGTCGCCACTGCAAATGATTTAAGTGATGCAAGGTTCTTCATACATTTAAATATTAGCTTGAGAAAACTTAAACTGCAGAAGCTTTCAAAACTTAGCAACCAGTATATTTTGAGGATATAGCAATGATGCTAACGGATTGGCTGTTTGTCCATAGATTTTAAAGCTTGACTGTATAATAAACCAATGCACTTTATAACTGAAGTGGTGGTTTGAGCCCAGGCTGTCATGCAGTATGATATATGTGAGAATAATATAGCATGCATGCACAGAAGATATATCTTGGAATATAGTGTCTGGTTCACTTAAAACAGTTTAAGTGGCTTTTCTTGTTTTAGAATTTTTCTTAATGTGTTCTTCAAATTTCAGTTGGGAATTAAGAACCAATCCAAGATATTTAAATTCTGTTACTGATGGATTGGCCCTGCCTCACCACGCCTCACAATGCCTCTCCTCTCTTCAGCCTCTCCCCATCTTTGCTTGCCCCACCTCACCTCACCTCACCTCACCCTGCCTCACCCTGCCTTGCCTCATACATCAGTATTCTGGTGTTTTTCTCATTAAAGGTCTTCTGAACTGCTCTTTGTCTCACCCTGCACCTAGGACTACTTTACCAGAGACTATTAAACGTGCCTCGGACAATATAACCCCCTGGATCATTAGGGCTCCTCCAATGAGAGGACTAATTCCTAAATTTATTCTGCAAAACAACAACAATAATAATAACAACAACAATAATATTAAAAACAGGTTCGGAGGCTTTGATTCTGGACAATCTGAGGAACTAAAATGAGCTCTGCTGAAATAAAGTGCAGATTTTTGTGTGTGACCACCTGGGAGGAAATGAAAAGAGGAAACCTAAAGCTGTAGTGATCCTCTCTCTACAGCAGCCAGCCACTGTGACCCTCTCCTTTGAACTCCTGCTTATATATTTAAATATTATCTCAGCATAAATGAAGCATCAGCATGTAGTAATAGGGATCTGCTCATTTTGATTAAAGGCTTAAGGGATTCAAAGGGCAGTTTGAAATGGAGAAGTGGTGATTAACTTTGCCCCCTCTCTCTCTGCGCTGGCATGTAAATGACCAGCTCCTAATGATGACAGAAAGCTTCCAGCCCACCTCAGACCTGCTCCTGGTGCAACACTCTGCTCCGTCAAGTCAAGCTTCACCACCCAGACTCCCACAGCGAAGTGACGCAACGAGCACACAAAGTCATCACAACAAAACATGTTTCAACAGAGGGAAGTCTAAACTTATTACAAGTGATGAGCTTAAATAGAAGTCGTTATCTGCGTGTAGCAGAGCAAGAAGAGCTGAGAGATGATCTGGACAATCGGCACAGCCCGGCTGAAGCTGAAAGCAGCTTGTTTACTTGCTGCCCAGCAGCAGAACATCAGGCAGCTCAGACAAAGCAGAGGAATAGCTGACAGCACAGCAGCCCAGAGCAGTCACACTGAACTAATGGAGAGGGGAGTTCACCACAGAGTGCTGTCAGAGGTCTTATCAGCTGGGGGGCAGGCAGTGGAAAATTACTTGGAGAATGAAGCTGTAACTTCACAATTGGGGCTAATCTGAAAACAGTAACTCAGCCCTGCAGGTCAGGAAGACAAAGGCAGCAGTGATGTAACTCGTGATAACACAAGGCCACTTTCACACAGCAGCCCTGGATTTCCTGCTTCAAAAAGAAAGAACCTTCCTCCAGTTCTAGGGTTCTATGTATCAGGAGATGATTAAAGGACTGGGTTCTGAAAGGCTCTAACCTCAAGTGTGTAAAATGGTAAATGGATTGTATTTATAGAGCGCTGGGATTGAACCAGCAACCCTCCAGAGACGAGCCACTGTACCAACTGAGCTACACGCCGCCCCTTAAACACAGCCGATGCCAGTGATTTACTTTTATAATCAACAGAAACTGAGTTTTCCTTTTGACCGAGCAGAAGGATTGATTCATTCAGCGGTGGCTCCTGGTTTGGAGTCACACAGCTGTCAGTATGAATGAAGACTTTATTATTATAGGTGAACAATATCCTGTGTTGCAAAAGGAAGGACATGCAGAAAGGAGGACACCACTTTACAATAAGGTAGGGTGACCAAACGTCCTCTTTTCCCCGGACATGTCCACTTTTCACGTTCTGTCCGGGGCGTTCGGGGGAGGGGTGGGGGGTTCAGAGATCAATGAAAACGTCAGAGTTTTATCGCTTTTCACTGGAAATAGGCATGAACTTAAAGTAACTGGTGTGAATAAAGCAGTCCGTGTTGCGTGTGACGTCGCTCTCACAGACAGAACAAACAGCGGTTCATGGTGTTTTTTTGCAATATGACTTTAACACTTCAAACAATCTCCGTGCTGTTTACTGTCGGCATTAGTGTAGTGGCTAAGGGACGCTAGTCTTTCGGTCCAAAGGACCTCAGGTCAAATCGAATGGGCGGTTGGTAAATTTAGCTTTTGTACTTGTTGATTTTTGAAAGTCTATCTGAAGGTTGTTACTTAACTATTCTTTAAAACTACATACTTTAAATAGCTTAAAGTCTTCTTTCATTAAACAGGATCAAAATGTTTCACGACTGAGCCAAGTGTCCTCTTTTCAAAAATCTAAATATGATCACCCTTATTGAATAAGGGCATCCTTATAAATGGTTTCTAATGTTGATTAGTTTATTAACATCTTGTAAACATGTGTTATGATTTAGATCAAAAGTTTCCTGTCAATAAGTGAGTCAACGTTTTAACTATTACTTACTTACTTTATTGAAACTATGACTTCAATACATGTAGAGTAAAAGTACACAGTGAAATACTGACCCTGTGTCAATGCAGGAACAAATAACTGGCTTATTAATACATGTTTAATAAATAAGTCACTAGCTATTAAAGCTTTTATTAAAAATATCAACTGAATTTAGTATAAATTGTAAACAAAGGGTCTCATAAACAAGATGTGGTAATGTTAGAGTGATGTCACTGGTGGGTGTGGTCCTGACTCTGACAGAGTTAATACTCAAACCAAGACCCAAATATCTCTTGTTTTAACGTTACCTCTCTCTCTCTTATGAGCCTGCATGGACTCAGGAGCTACATTATGAAGAACCCTGTGATTAATCAGAGGACTGAATCAGGTTTCTGGGTTCTGGACTCCAACACGCCTGCAGGGAGCTTCGTCACAGAACTGACATCCCTGCAGAACACTTAGCCCAAAGCTGACTTTAAACTTTCATCTAAAACTCACAGCCTCCAGGATTAAAGCTAATTTAACGCTGTACAGCCAGCTGACGGTGCCTTGGAAGGCAAATGTTGTTCTGTTGAAATGCCCTGGGAATCCCTGCAGTGATGAAACTGAGAGATCAGTGGAGCTGGGATTCATTCAGCATGGTGAAGCCCCTGAGCCTGCAGCAGGCAACCACAGCAGGGAGGAGAAAAGGAAAGTCACTGCAATCGATTAGGCCAGTCACCTTCCATCACGCACCTCAACGGAACGGCTCGATACAATGATTCCTCCATGCTCTGGCGCAGAGCACCTCTCTGGTCCCTTTGGAGGCAGCAGATGGCAGTGTTGCTATCTACATGCATGTCATCTCAAAGGGAGGGGGGTGTGGTGGTGGGTCGTTTCCAAACGTCTCTGGGTGTGTGTGGCGATATATACATGCTCCCAGATATTTGAGTTACGGTGTGAAATTAGTGAGGAGACCTTTCTCTCCTCCAGTCCTCGCTCTGGCTTTTATTTGCAGAGCTGAAAACCGAGAGGAGCCGCTGGCTACAGAGAGGCTGTCTGTCCCTGCTGCATCATATTCCCACAGTAAACATTCCCTCCCCTGATAGCATCCTGTGCATCAAAACAAAGGACAAATGAAGAAAATGGAGCAATGGAAGGACAAAAGGGGACTGTCAGATGAAAGTATTATAAATGTCTGTTTCTCAGCTGCTGTTTTAGAAAAGTTTGACCATCTGGTGTTAAAAGCTTTGAATTAAATCTATTTATTTAGCTGTTTTAAGATTAGACTGAAAACATTTCAGACAAATGAATATAATCCTCTGATGGCATTTAAGAACGAGAAAAACAGCCTCCCACAACACTCACCATCACATTTACCCGTTAACCTCTCTCTGTGTGTGTGTGCATGTGTGTGTGTGTGTGCGTGTGTGTGTGCGTGTGTCAATAGCAGCTCAGCTCAGATCTGAGCTATCAGTTCTTAATGAATGACTTGATGCACTGAGTGATCACTATCAGTCACTACCAAACTCCTGCAGACGCGTGCTGCAGCAGCATCCTCCACCGCCATCATAAAAACACACAGCGAGCTAGGGAGGGGGGGAGGGGGGGGGGGTGCTGTCCGTCCCTGTAGTGGAGCTCATGGCTGATTTATGACCAGCAGCAGAGCGAGAGCTGAGAACATCTGGGCTGAAAACAGCAGATTAAAGTTCTCCTTACTGCAGCCTGAATGTTCAACATCATATTTAGAGCTGTGTTTCCATTGACTCACGTTACAGCAGGACTCTGAGGTTTTCTTCACCTCTCAACTTATGTTTGTGTTTTTACCTTTCCAATAAGGTCCGAGCAGCTCATCTTAAATAAAAACATTAATGAATCATCCATTAAATCTTTATACATTCATGCTAAAATGTAAAATAAAAAATCCATGTTTGGTTCTTTGTCAGTCGCTCTGGATAAAAGCGTCTTCTAACTGAACGAACATAAACAATAAGCAGCTTTTTAGAAGCAAACGACCTGAAGCTGTGTTCTGTTCTCTGGTCTAAACTCCTGAGTGATGTTTACATCCTGTACGGAGGTCCTGATCGGTGGATCTCCAGCAGGTTTTGGTTTAGTTTTGGGATTAACCAGACAATATTCATGGGCTGTTGGTCTGTTACACCAACATGATCAACTCAGAGTGGTGTTCAAAGATGTAGAGCTTCCCTTCTTAAAGGGCATCTTTCAAGTTCTTTTTTATGACAGAAAAAACATTAACTAAGGCAATAAAGTAACTTTGGTTATCTTCCCCGGTTTCCAGATGGCTAGAAAGTGTTAAAAATAAAAAGTTAAGGGAAGAAATCATGCTTCCCCCAAAATCGCGCGGTTTAGGAGTCACGTGATGTGTGACGTATGCAGAGGAACACACAGAGCTACACAGAGAAAGACCAGAGTTAGTAGCTGAGGTCAAATGTTGTTTAAAGATGGTCATAATCTATTTTTAATTAGCGCTTAATAATATAAAATTATATTAATGACATTTTCAGCAGGATTATTGCATTCCTTTTAAAAAACATTGTTAATTAGCTGGAGAATGGGTAGGTTTTTAGTAGAAATGAGCCGTGAGGCTAAGACGCAAACAGAGGAGCGTCCTGTACGACAGCGCCCCCTACTGGTACAGGTTTGGTCGATGCGCGTGCATGTTGAGAGAATGCAGACATTTGAATTTCATTGGCTGAAAAATGTCGGCGGCAAGAAATAATGGAAAGGGGTCTCTAGGAGGAAGGAGGGTCTTCATCAGAATGACAGATGTTGTGGAACTCAACCCATAGATCATAGTTTAGACCTGAAATATCATTTAAAACATTTAGAAAACTTTGATACAGAGAAAAATGCTCCAGAGAGCCGCTTTAATGAAGCTGTAGAGGATCACGTGGTTCTGATGTTAGTTGATCTGACACTGGGCCCAGTTCAGATCATAAATCCAGACTGATCTAGAGAATAAACCAGCTTGGTTGAACGCTCTCTGGGTTTTTGTGAACCGCGGTTATCCGCTCCGGACTCTGGATGAGATGCTCCCCGTCTAGAGTCCGGAGCGCTGCGCATTACGCACGAGTGGCTCTGACTGCAGCATTCATATGTCTCATAACTACACAGCTGATCACTATATTGCATCAATTAAGTGCAGTTCTACCATTTGAAGACATGAACAGACTGGGATTTTACTCCTAAATGCGAGATGCTTTCGTTCAAATTCTCGTTTTTATTCGGTTCTGAGACGGTGGAGGGTGACAGTTGGTCTTGTGTGCGCATGTCGTGTGTGTGTGTGTGTGTGTGTGTGTGTGTGGGTCTCCAAGTCTGAAAACTGACATAACTTTCAGACTCGTTTATTTATTTATTTATTTTTCAAAAGTCTTTTTATTAAACAAAAATTAAGATAAGACAACCAAAGTACTTCAGATAATCCACTTTCTCCCCCCCAAATAAAAACAAAAAACAAACTACAAACAGAAAACAGCCATCTGCCTAAATGATAATAACTAAAAAAACAAAAACAACACACCAAAAAGGGCATATACCCACATTAATACATGTATACATTCCCCCGCATGTGCATGCACATATGTACATGCATACCAAAAAATGTATAACTTTAGAAAATAGAAAAAAAAATAAAAAATAAATAAAATAATAATAATAATGATAAATAAAAATAAATAAATAATGAAATGAAATGAGGGAAGGGTGGGTTTGTGGGCTAGTCAAAAACAATAGTCATAGATTTCTCAAAGAAATCTAGAAAAGGATGCTATAATTTATAAAACTTATTTTTACATCCATGCACAGTGTATCTGATTTTCTCTAAATCCATACAGGCCATAATATCTTTTGTCCATTGTGTATGTGAGGGGGGTGTAGGATCTTTCCACTTAAGAAGTATAGCTTTTTTGGCCAGTAATAATGAAAAATTTAAAACTTTAAATTTAGCAAGTCGAGGTTTGGCATCACTCCAAAATTAGCACAAAAAGGATCTGGATCAATACGATGCTGCAGAACTTCAGACATTGTATGAAAAACTAAAACCCAGAATTTAGACAAAGAAGGGCAGACTCGTTTATAAATGAGCCACCAGTCGGTATCAGCGGTCACGGAGCGAGAAACGGCTGCTCGCAGCCCGACAAGCTGCTGTAGAGACTCGCCAATACAGCGCGGTGTGATGGCACGGGCGCACACATACACACACAAATTATTTCCCGAGGGATAAATACAATCCAAGTGCATGAGCACGGAAAATAAAATAAACAGACCGTACCAATTTAAGTTTTGAAGACGTTCGATATCCTCTTCGTCGTTAGCTCCGCCATCTGCCTTTAGATCAGCTGGAAGCTCGTCGGGGTCGAACTCTGGCTCCAACATGTACGGCTGAACTCCTAAATCTTCGGTTACCTGATAATCACTGTCTTCTTCAGAATAAAATTCCATAGCAGATAATTCTGACTGACTAGCAGAGGTTTCAGATGCTACATCAAATTCGAATGAAGTTTTCTCTTCCGTTGTTTGGGATGCTACAATCCGGCAGACGTGAATGTCTACTAAGCGATGGCCTGGGAATGTGTTCCTCTGTATACGTCACTTCCGGTTTTCCGAAGACAGGCGCTGTTTTCAGACGGATTTTCTAGAGACCCAAGTTAGCGCAATAATATCACCTTTTCCATTTAAATATCACCCCTTTTTTCAGCGAATATATAAAGTTTAGACTTGTTACAACACAAGGGCTTCAACATGTGTTTAAAATAAAAGTTGCCCTTTAAAGGTTTAAATAAAAAAGCCCCCTCACATTCTAGAGAAATGCTCCAGTCTTCAGCTGATCATTGACTTCATGACTAGTTTTCAGCAGCAGTAAGTGGCGAGGTGAGGGCCCAGATGAAGGGAACGGCGGCGAGCGGGTCGATACGTTTCAAGGAGAGAATGTTTAGAGGGAGAACCAAAGAGCTGCAGAACAAAGGAGAACACAAATCAAAGAGCGCCAAGGCTTAGCAGAGCAAAAACTAAAGCTGACACAGGAGGCAGAATGTCACGACACGGACACAACAAACTACACAACAACGACAGTACACACAAACAAACACACAAAGTGAGGGAGCAAAGAAGAGCTGGTGACCTAACCCACTAACAAACCACCATCAGGACAGAATCAAACGGATGGATTTTCAGCTGAAGAGATGCGATAAATAAAGAGAAAACAACAGAAATGATTAAAGAATCAGACCCTGACCTGTTGGGCTGACAGGTGAAACCTTCTCATGCAGGTGAGACTGACCTCCAACACAACACTTCACTAAATCATCTCCTACATTTAGGTTGTCATTTTATTTTGAAAGATTCAGTGGTTTAACGTTCAGAACGCTCAGAAAACGTTCTGGAACAAAAACTGAAACCAAGTTCTGGAGTCCACAGAGAGACTCTGGATCCGGATCAGAACGAGACAAAAAGAAAGGACTGGATTAGGAGTTCTGGACTGGATTCAATTAAATCCTGTTCAGTTTATTCATAAAGCTCCAGTTCACAACATTCTAAAAGCCCTTGTAGTGGATGAAAGGTGAACAGATGTCAAAGGTCATCGTTCTGCTCAGACCACCAGCCCACATTTAGATCCAGAACAGACAGATCCTCGTGATTTGTTTACGCTCACTCTTCCAAAGCCGTCCTTCATTTACACCCTGGACTGAGAACAAGTCCAGATCCTTCAGGTCCAGATTCAGGTCAGCTGATCTCACTCAATGGGATTCAGTTATAATCAAACCAGATTCATTATAAACAGTGTTGGGAGTAAGCAGTTACAAAAGTAATTAGTTACAGTAATACATTACTGTTTTGAGTAACTATATATTACATTACTCTTTTAAAGTAACGTAATATATTACTAGTTACAATTTGAGTAACTTACCAGTTACAACACCCCATCCCCACCCCCCCAAAAGACATTTGCCAAGGAGTGTGATAAGATGTGTGTTGCTATGGAAACGGAGCTGAAGAGACTACCGTAATTTCCGGGCTATAAGGCGCACCTGAATATAAGCCGCAGCAGCCAAATTTGGGGGAAATTGCAGATTTGTCCACACATAAGCCGCACCTAACTATAAGCCGCGGGTGTTTTAATGTTTAATTACCATATGTATGTGTGTGTGGGAGGCCACTTAGAGGCTACTCTCACACCCACATACCTTTGTCTGTTTGTATGTGAATACGGTTGTTGTCTGCTCTGAGGACACAGCCTACTGTTCGTATGTAAATGTTTTACCACCTTGGGCAGCTACTGATTGCTGCTTGAACTGAGAGAAAGCCGGAGCGGCCCAACCGGTTCCAGCAGCACTAGCTGGCCTCACTGTTCCTTAATGTTTAATTACTCTATATATGAGTTCCTGCTACCACAGAGGGGATTGTTGGGACAGAGATGACTGTTTGGGAACTATTGTATCAAAAATAAGCAGCCTACCGTGTCATCGTCTTCCTCCTCCTGCGTACTAAAACCACCAAAATCCTCATCGTCAGTGTCAGAAATGAACAGGTCCAGAATCGCCCCCTCAGCCAGTCTCTCTCCTTTGTTGTCCCTCTAAAAACCAATAAAATCCTCTTCCTCAGTTTCGGAGTAAAACAGCCTCCAAACAAGGGCTCCATAAGCTATTGCGTAATCCTCTTCTATGGCCGCGCGTCGCGTTTGTGCATGCGCACGTAATGAACGTGACTGCGAGGTAAACGCACGTACGTAAAACACGCAAAAGCTTTGTGAATCGCGGTCACGTAAATTACGTGCGCATGCGCAAACGCGACACACGGCCATAGAAGTGGATTGCGCAATAGCTGATTGAGCCGTTCGGAGGCTGTTTGATTCAGACACTGACAAAGAGGAAGAGGATTTTATTGGTTTTCAGAGCGACAACAAAGGAGAGAGACTGGCTGATGAGGCGATTCTGGGCCTGTTCGTTTCTGACACTGACAAAGAGGATTTTGATGGTTTTAGCACGCAGGAGGAGGAAGACATAACAAGGTAGGCTGCTTATTTTGATACAGCAGTTCCCAAACAGTCATCTCTTACTCTTCATCATCATCACGCAGCAGTCCAGTTTTTCAAAACATACTTTGTTGTGCGCTGGTGCTTTGATAGCGCCCCCTTGGTAGCCGTTAGCTGAGCCACAGATAAGCCGCACCGTTGTTTAAGGCGCAGGGTCCAAAGCAAGGGAAAAAAGTAGCGGCTTATAGTCCGGAAATTACGGTATTTGAAGCCCAGGAGCATCAACAGCTGATGTATGGACTGACATGAATAAAATATGTTTTATGATTGACCGTAGTTTAATAAAATAGTGAGAAAATCACAGTATTTTCTGGTGTCATTCTTGTGTAAAATGTAAATTGACCAGTTATTTTAGAATGCCGTCACATAAGATATTTTGCCAAAAGTAACTCAAAGTAGTGTAACTTAGTTACTTTTTTGGGACTGTAATATGTAATACAAACTATATTACATTTTTATGCTGTAACTAGTAATATTAATATATTAGGTAACTTATCCAACACTGATTATAAATGATAACAAGTCAGATTGTCCTGTTTATACTGGAGTCAGCTGTTTGGATTGAAGTGCTACGTCCACCCTGATCGATCAATGGATAATAATACTTATAAAGTATAGTAACTGGTATAGTATTTTAAAATGATATAAGCTTCACTTAATGTATTTTAAAATTATTTTATCAAAACTAGACTTTCAGTTGTAATTTTATGTCTTTTTTCAGGTAAACTTTCTGTCCCTGACTGAACTCCGTACGTCACTAACCTCCTGACAGACTGATGTTTAATAGAAATGTTTTAGCTGTGGCGAGCTGTTTGTCTTCAGTGTATTTTAGAAATGATTTTCAGATGGTTGTAGAGGAACGAGGTGAGAACGACGTCTTCACACCTCATAATTAGGATGTACCAGCTTCCATTGTACCTCCTTCCATTGTTAACACATGAATGTTGTGAAGGCTCTCCTTCACACTCTGTCCTGCCATCACATCACATCAGCTTCATTTGAAATGCTCCCAAACAGCGTGTGAACGGAACAACGTGAGCCATCTGCTAAAGGACTCTGTTGTGATGTGACGTGACAGATGTGTATNCCAGCTCTAAACCAGACCTAGACCAGCTCTAAACCAGCTCTAAACCAGCTCTAGACCAGCTCTAAACCAGCTCTAGACCAGCTCTAAACCAGCTCTAAACCAGCTCTAAACCAGCTCTAAACCAGCTCTAGACAAGCTCTAAACCATACCTATACCAGCTCTAGCCCAGCTCTAGACCAGCTCTAAACCAGCTCTAAACCAGCTCTAAACCAGCTCTAAACCATACCTATACCAGCTCTAGACCAGCTCTAGACCAGCTCTAAACCAGCTCTAAACCAGCTTTAAACCAGACCTAGACCAGCTCTAGACCAGCTCTAGACCAGCTCTAAACCAGCTCTAAACCGTCTCTAGACCAGCTTTAAATCAGACCTAGACCAGCTCTAAACCAGCTTTACACCAGCTCTAAACCAGCCCTAGACCAGCTCTAGTCCAGCTCTAAACCAGACCTAGACCAGCTCTAAACCAGCTCTAAACCAGCTCTAGACCAGCTCTAAACCAGCTCTAGACCAGCTCTAAACCAGCTCTAAACCAGCTCTAAACCAGCTCTAAACCAGCTCTAGACAAGCTCTAAACCATACCTATACCAGCTCTAGCCCAGCTCTAGACCAGCTCTAAACCAGCTCTAAACCAGCTCTAAACCAGCTCTAAACCATACCTATACCAGCTCTAGACCAGCTCTAGACCAGCTCTAAACCAGCTCTAAACCAGCTTTAAACCAGACCTAGACCAGCTCTAGACCAGCTCTAGACCAGCTCTAAACCAGCTCTAAACCGTCTCTAGACCAGCTTTAAATCAGACCTAGACCAGCTCTAAACCAGCTTTACACCAGCTCTAAACCAGCCCTAGACCAGCTCTAGTCCAGCTCTAAACCAGACCTAGACCAGCTCTAAACCAGCTCTAAACCAGCTCTAGACCAGCTCTAAACCAGCTCTANCAAAGGTCATCGTTCTGCTCAGACCACCAGCCCACATTTAGATCCAGAACAGACAGATCCTCGTGATTTGTTTACGCTCACTCTTCCAAAGCCGTCCTTCATTTACACCCTGGACTGAGAACAAGTCCAGATCCTTCAGGTCCAGATTCAGGTCAGCTGATCTCACTCAATGGGATTCAGTTATAATCAAACCAGATTCATTATAAACAGTGTTGGGAGTAAGCAGTTACAAAAGTAATTAGTTACAGTAATACATTACTGTTTTGAGTAACTATATATTACATTACTCTTTTAAAGTAACGTAATATATTACTAGTTACAATTTGAGTAACTTACCAGTTACAACACCCCATCCCCACCCCCCCAAAAGACATTTGCCAAGGAGTGTGATAAGATGTGTGTTGCTATGGAAACGGAGCTGAAGAGACTACCGTAATTTCCGGGCTATAAGGCGCACCTGAATATAAGCCGCAGCAGCCAAATTTGGGGGAAATTGCAGATTTGTCCACACATAAGCCGCACCTAACTATAAGCCGCGGGTGTTTTAATGTTTAATTACCATATGTATGTGTGTGTGGGAGGCCACTTAGAGGCTACTCTCACACCCACATACCTTTGTCTGTTTGTATGTGAATACGGTTGTTGTCTGCTCTGAGGACACAGCCTACTGTTCGTATGTAAATGTTTTACCACCTTGGGCAGCTACTGATTGCTGCTTGAACTGAGAGAAAGCCGGAGCGGCCCAACCGGTTCCAGCAGCACTAGCTGGCCTCACTGTTCCTTAATGTTTAATTACTCTATATATGAGTTCCTGCTACCACAGAGGGGATTGTTGGGACAGAGATGACTGTTTGGGAACTATTGTATCAAAAATAAGCAGCCTACCGTGTCATCGTCTTCCTCCTCCTGCGTACTAAAACCACCAAAATCCTCATCGTCAGTGTCAGAAATGAACAGGTCCAGAATCGCCCCCTCAGCCAGTCTCTCTCCTTTGTTGTCCCTCTAAAAACCAATAAAATCCTCTTCCTCAGTTTCGGAGTAAAACAGCCTCCAAACAAGGGCTCCATAAGCTATTGCGTAATCCTCTTCTATGGCCGCGCGTCGCGTTTGTGCATGCGCACGTAATGAACGTGACTGCGAGGTAAACGCACGTACGTAAAACACGCAAAAGCTTTGTGAATCGCGGTCACGTAAATTACGTGCGCATGCGCAAACGCGACACACGGCCATAGAAGTGGATTGCGCAATAGCTGATTGAGCCGTTCGGAGGCTGTTTGATTCAGACACTGACAAAGAGGAAGAGGATTTTATTGGTTTTCAGAGCGACAACAAAGGAGAGAGACTGGCTGATGAGGCGATTCTGGGCCTGTTCGTTTCTGACACTGACAAAGAGGATTTTGATGGTTTTAGCACGCAGGAGGAGGAAGACATAACAAGGTAGGCTGCTTATTTTGATACAGCAGTTCCCAAACAGTCATCTCTTACTCTTCATCATCATCACGCAGCAGTCCAGTTTTTCAAAACATACTTTGTTGTGCGCTGGTGCTTTGATAGCGCCCCCTTGGTAGCCGTTAGCTGAGCCACAGATAAGCCGCACCGTTGTTTAAGGCGCAGGGTCCAAAGCAAGGGAAAAAAGTAGCGGCTTATAGTCCGGAAATTACGGTATTTGAAGCCCAGGAGCATCAACAGCTGATGTATGGACTGACATGAATAAAATATGTTTTATGATTGACCGTAGTTTAATAAAATAGTGAGAAAATCACAGTATTTTCTGGTGTCATTCTTGTGTAAAATGTAAATTGACCAGTTATTTTAGAATGCCGTCACATAAGATATTTTGCCAAAAGTAACTCAAAGTAGTGTAACTTAGTTACTTTTTTGGGACTGTAATATGTAATACAAACTATATTACATTTTTATGCTGTAACTAGTAATATTAATATATTAGGTAACTTATCCAACACTGATTATAAATGATAACAAGTCAGATTGTCCTGTTTATACTGGAGTCAGCTGTTTGGATTGAAGTGCTACGTCCAC
Organism: Callopanchax toddi; assembly: GCA_006937965.1. Taxonomy (NCBI): domain Eukaryota; kingdom Metazoa; phylum Chordata; class Actinopteri; order Cyprinodontiformes; family Nothobranchiidae; genus Callopanchax; species Callopanchax toddi. Next base: position 167,362 of record SSNR01000288.1, read on the forward strand.
CCTGATCGATCAATGGATAATAATACTTATAAAGTATAGTAACTGGTATAGTATTTTAAAATGATATAAGCTTCACTTAATGTATTTTAAAATTATTTTATCAAAACTAGACTTTCAGTTGTAATTTTATGTCTTTTTTCAGGTAAACTTTCTGTCCCTGACTGAACTCCGTACGTCACTAACCTCCTGACAGACTGATGTTTAATAGAAATGTTTTAGCTGTGGCGAGCTGTTTGTCTTCAGTGTATTTTAGAAATGATTTTCAGATGGTTGTAGAGGAACGAGGTGAGAACGACGTCTTCACACCTCATAATTAGGATGTACCAGCTTCCATTGTACCTCCTTCCATTGTTAACACATGAATGTTGTGAAGGCTCTCCTTCACACTCTGTCCTGCCATCACATCACATCAGCTTCATTTGAAATGCTCCCAAACAGCGTGTGAACGGAACAACGTGAGCCATCTGCTAAAGGACTCTGTTGTGATGTGACGTGACGGCGCAGCTCTCTGTCATATCCTCTGACGTGTCAGATAATAGGCGTATTGATGACCTGTCACCTCAGGTGCTTTATGTGTCGCTCTGCTTCAGATATGATATTTGAGTGAAGAGAGCCTCCGGTGTTCATGGATGCGTCCAGCGTATTGATGCTGCGCTCCATCGATCTGACCTGCTGTTTTCGGGGGGTAAACTGAAACTTCTGGCTGCGTTGAACACCATGTGCCTGAAGAGCTGTGTGGGCTGAGCATCGACGTCTGCTGCAGGTCACGCCAGGAGTAGCTTTACCACATGACCTCTGATGAGTCAAGTAAAGCTAACAGCTTATATTCAATGAGCTGCTCTGACTTCAGTGTCTTCATGTCAAAATGTTTAAATGTATTATTTTCAAAAACTCTGTGCTCTTCCTGTCTTGCTCTTTTTGATATTTTAGTCATTTTTAAAGTTCTATCAGTTATTTAAGGACCTTTGAGGAGCGGTAGACTCTGTTCTAGACGGCGCCCAGGATTCATGACACTTTGACACATCTGGAGGAACCAGGGATCAAACCGCTGACCTTCCAATCAGATGACCATCCTTACCCACTGAGCCATGGCTGCCACATAATGAGTCATCATAACAGTAAAAATGATTGTCTTTTTATGGAGATATTAGAGGATAAATATATGACATCGTGTCGTAAAGCCTGATCATGATTTGGGGCTTTTGTTTGAGCTCTAGAGTCTGAATTGATCCTTTACTTATTGTTTTCTTTAGCTGCAGTGATTCTTCCTCACACACAGTGGCGACTGGTGAAACGTTTTTTGGGTGGGGCGCATTTTTGCAAGTCAGTTTTCAGATGCGCAAATAATAACAAGTCATCACTAGAGTAGGGAATGAAGCTAAATATTTTCATCTGACTGAATATTTTGCTGGTAAAAATCCCTACCACCAGTTCTCTAACAATGTGGAGCTGTTAGGTCTAAAGCCCAATTTATACTTCTACGTCGGGTCGGATGTACGCAACGCCATTATGCGTCGTTGCGTGGGGTCTCTGACGAGCCCGCAAGGACGGACGGAGTAGACCTCGCTTTTCTAAACATCCGTCGAACCAGACGGAGAGCGCACGCCTCTGATTGGTCGACCCAACAACCCGTGATCATTTCCAGCTTGACGCCGGTGGTATCAACATAGTAGTAGAAGTAAAATCTCGCGGAAGCAGATATGGATCAGCTCAAGAAACATCTGGCAGATGAAATACGAACATTTCTATAATCCATCAGTGCCCCTCACAGGTTGAACTAGAGCTGCAGATTTGTTCATCGTCTGCCTCGTCCTCACTGAACGGACATTCAACAGACGCGCTGTCTCCTTCACTCCCGTTTAATTCTTTTTAACAACATCGTTTGTTCTTTGACATTAATCCGTTACAGCTCAATCAAAATTTGCTCTCTACGTATCCAGGAAATAGTATCAGCAACGTTAATGTACTGCTCCCAGTGCTACGCCCTCTGTTGTTTCGGCGGAGAATTGCTTTGCAACACCCCGCCGCAAACGGAGAAGTCTGAAGGCAAAACGCCTACGTCAATACGTCTGCGTCTCTCACTTGCGTAGCCGACGCAGAAGCATAAACCAGGCTTAATTCTACACATCAAGCAGTAAAGAAATCATAAAGTCTTCATAAGGAGACTTTAGAATAATATCAAAATAATCAGATACAAATAAAAATAAAAACAACCACAATATGGTCACAACAGAAGTTGTAAGAGTTTCAAGGAAAAAACAACCTGACCTACACAAGGTCAGAAACACAACTTAATATTCACAATTATCTTTCTACTGACACCACAAACAAATAAATCCATCTCTAACTAACACAGTCAGATAATTAATGTTACAATTCAGACAACAACCACTAACCAAGCAAGTCATGACAATCAGCTCAACTAATGAAGTGAATTAACAACAAAATAAAGTCAAATCCACTGATAAGTCCCATCAAATAAGGTAAAATACGATTTTAGGACACTCACACAAAACTCACATAGAGCACCATGCGTTTTAAGGAAAAGTAACATAACACTCCTCAAAACGGGTTAAACTACATGAACCAAAGTATTCATTCAACAGTATGCGTGTCTCTCTAACATTTGGCAATAAAGACATGTCGCTATTTAAGGTATTAATTCACTTATCAGGACTTAAAACACAGGCCTCTGCCATTTGCGGATAGGCATTTTCAATAGTAAAAATCTGAGCCAGACACATTGGTAATAAAACAAAAGAAAAAACAAACAAAGTCACTCATCATGGAGTTGATTAAATCAGGACCCATGGAATAAAACGGCTTTTTGTCACAAGCTGCCAAGAAGGATTCTTTGAATAAATATCCATTTTGTTCCCTCCATAGTAACACCATGAGGAAGAACTTCCGGGTCAACTTCCTGATCTGAGCTGAGACTCCGGTCGCTTCGGACGCTAAATTCAGCGCCCCAGGGCTCTCCATTACTTTGCATTGAAGGGGGGTTCCAGTGCGCATGCTCATGTTATAGTAAACAAATTGTAGGTCTATTGGTAACTAGATTTGGGGCGGCATTAGCTCAGTTGGGAGAGTGGCCAGTCTGGTAACCAGAGGGTCACCGGTTCAATCCCCAGCTCTGGCTGGGTTAGATTGTCATTGTGTCCTTAGGCAAGACACTTCACCCACCTTGCCTGTGTGAATGTGAGTGTGACTGTGTGTGAATGTTGGTGGTGGTCAGGAGGGCCGATGGCGCAGAATGGCAGCCTCTCTTCTGTAGCTGTGGCTACAGACGTTAGTCGTAGTTTACCACCACCGGTGAGAATGACTGTGTGAATGAATAATGCAACTCTGTAAAGCGTCTTTGAGTGACCTAAAAAGCGCTATATAAAACTGATGCATTATTATTATTATTAAAGATTCGTGCACCCGAGACATGCGCAGTAGACCCCAAAGAAACAGGAAGTACATCACACAACCTTTCGGTCCGGTAAAAAATAATGATAGAACATTTTAAAATTTCACCTAAATGCAGATTATACACAGCACTTACAGTATGTATAATGGATAGATCGTTTGGTTGAATTTTCATGTTATTTTTAAAACTATTTTCTGATCCTAATCTTGTTCTTCTTCTTCCTCCTCCTCCTCCTGTGAGACTGGTGGGGCGCCGCCCTAGCGCCCCCTATTGACGGGCCACCACTGCTCACACTGTTCTTCATCAGAGTTCACCTGATGGTCATCCACTAACCACCCCTCCCTGTATAAGTAGTCCACAGACTCTGAAGTGTGACCAGCCCACTGTGGTTTTCTTGTGGGGTCCTGAGTCCTACATCATGGTCCCTGCCTCATCAGCTGGTTTTCGTGTTCTCACTGAGCTCCTCTGCCCTCATGTTTACCTTTATCAGCACATCTCAACACAAAAGAAGGCTTGAATCCATCTGAATGTGAGGGTGGCTGCTTTGACCACTGATGTGTGAACATCTGGTGAATTTCCAGTCCCATCCACGGTGTTAATGAACAGCTGGGGCAGTAGCTGATGGTCGCTGGTTGCACATGAGCAGTTCACTGGCTCCTCAGTGCTCTGAGTATTGTTCAGGCTTTGATGCATTTTTCAAATGCAGCTGATGAATATGTTAACTGGACATTCTGAGTGCTCAAAGGACTTCCTCTCCTTTCTCTTTCACACAGCGACAAATGGTGCTACACACAGACGGCAGGTCTCAGAATTTTCTCCTAATTAATGATCCTAATTAAAGGTTGCCAGATGAGTTTTCAGGACTCTGTTACAGAGAACAATCATGTGAATAGGAATCTACTGGTTATCTCGTGACTGTATAAAGCAAAGTCTTTATCTCTGACATGCGTTCCTTTCTAAAAGCTCTGCCTCTGTTTTTTGTGGAGCAATAAGATCATGAGATGAATGTCAAGTATTCCTTTGTTTCATCTCTTTTGTGTGCTTCTCTGGCGAAGACATTCCAGGAGATGCAAATGATGGACATGAGTGAATGCACTTTGCATCAGCTCGGAGAACAAAGCAGCAGAGAGGAGCTTCCTGATTGACAGGCGTTAGTTCAGCCCCCCGCGAGGCTGGTAATCTTCTGTGATTTATTCCACCGTACTTTGCTTCCCTTTCACTTAAAGCAGTGAAGTGTAATCATCCAACAGGGTCACAGCTGTTCCTCGACATCAGGGGTTAAATCAACAGAGCAAAGCAGGGTCAATAAACTTTATTTACTTCCACAAAGGTCTCAGGATGTTTGTGTTAGGAGGCTGTCCATCATCAGCGTGGACGTTGGGACTGAGCTGTATGGATCAGATGCAGTGAGGACAGTCGCTGAATCTATTTATTTGTTGCCTCCTGTTTGTTTTTTCATCCAAATGAACACAGAGCAGGTTGCAGTTCCTCTCCAACCTGTTTGTCAGTCAGCAGAGCGGGATGTCTGTAGCTGCCTTAAGTTTGATGTTCTCTCTGTGCTGCTGACTTCTGACAGCTTTACGGTTCAGCTGCTTTGTTTCTGCAACACCAGTCTGCCTCCCTCTACCTCCTTAAGCCCTCTGGCCAGAGCGTAGGTGGCGTATTTCCCAGAACATCAATGATTCTTTTAATTTTTCTGTTTTGTGGTCCCCGATGCTTCAAAGCTGTAAAGAACTACAATTTTCAGAAATCAGTAGCTGCCAGCTAAACTAACAACTTGTCACAGCTCAGCACAATGAAAAGCAAACAACACAAAAGCAGGCAGATGCCGGCTGTTCTTTACTGAGTGAAGTTCAAACAGTCGTACAATAAACAGGCAGCGAACCGCTGCAGGCTGAGCTTAACTCCAAAACCAGACTCAAACGTCCAGGATGGACTGGTAAACCGTCAGAGACATGGAGGGGGAGGAGACTCTCAGTCATCCAGAACGTGACGGATCCTTAAAAACCATGAGTGGACAACTTCTCCTGTTCCAGAAGATGTTTCACTTCTCATCCATTTAAAGAGAAAGTCAGACAGTTCTAAGTGCTGCTGGTGTGTGAGCTGAATGCACAGGTAGAGGTCTGAAGACTCCTCCTGGACTGGACTGTGGGTTTCATCGGAACCAGGTTCTGCCTGCGGGTCCTGTTTGGTTTGAAACACAATGAGGTATTGTGTTTGGAGAAAACCCAAACACAAGTTTAAATCCTGTTTTCCAGATTTCTGGGCTGACTTGATGAATGCCTGTTAGGGACCCTACAGGTTTTGATGTCTTAAAGAAAACTAAACCCACTGGTTTTAAAGCTTCAAAGTAATTGAGTCAAAACTTCTAATGATTCACCTTCAGATCCTCAAACCACAGATATGAACCCACTGATCCAGAACCAGATACACAACCAGACCAGCCTGATTCACTTTATATCAGGGTACTCAATTACAAACCTGAAAGGGCCAGATGGGTGGGGGCGGGGGGTGATGGGTCGGAGCAGAGCCGTGCTGTACTGATATAACTTTGCTGCTGTGAAATCAGTATTTTAACTTTTCCCTGCATCTTAAAGGTACACTCTGTAACTCTATCATATTTTAAATCTTCTCCTTGAGCCAGCCTGTGCTACTATGACCCTTTAGGGTTAATGAAAAGTCACACAGCCCCATCTGCTGCTTGGATCCAGAATACCACGTTTGTAACTTCTGAGTCTCCGGTCCGGTGCCCTGAAGTCTCACAAAGTCACGTATCTCACGAGGGTTAGGATAACCCATGATTCCTGCTTTTTTGATGATTCCTGCATGGTTGTTGTGTCCTTGAGCAAGACACCTCTCCCACCTTGGTGGTGGTCAGAAGTTCAGCTCATCATGGCTACGATGTAGCTTACAGCTATCAGTGTGTGAATGAATGGGTGAATGACTGACTAGCGTGAAGAGCTTTGGAGTCCTTAACTTGCTGTATGAATGCAGGACATCTACCAAAATCAGAGCCAGTCAGGAGGCAGGAAAAACCAAAACTAGTAAAACTTTTAACATGATGCATCACAAAGTTTCTAGAGATGTAGATCAGGCAGCGTCTGCAGCGACGCCCAGTTACAGTCAACATCAGTACTAGAGCAGAGCTATGGGATATGTGGTCTAACACCATTACAACTAGGGCTGCTGTTAGTCTGATGAGCTGGTTATTACACAAACACACACTGACGTCTTCACCGTGCCATCACTGCCTTCTTCTGAACAACAAGTGTTGACTGTGTGCAGGCTGCTGTAGGAGTAGTGGAACTACAAAGCGATGGGAGCACTTCTTCCAGTTTATTTCAGAACCTCTCATCTCCTCCAGCCGTTCGAGTGCATTCTGCCTCACAGGCTTTACACTCACACACTCATACAGAAAAAAGCTCAAGGAAGTGAGTTTGCGTGGACAGCAAACATTATCCCGTTGCTAGGCAACCCCTCTTTGAACAATGCCACTAGTTCACATAGAACAGCTGTCAATCTAATTGACAGGCCAGGAATACACTTGTTTCTATTCCACCTTTTCTCCTGGCTGATGCTCAACCTGAGTGATGCATCCTCAGAGTCCTCATGACATCATCTATTATCAGTGATAACATCAGACATTCTGGGCAGATATTATTATTGCTGTGTTGAACTTAATCAGTCATCTATGATTGGGTAGTTAATGGTTTATTTTGTTAAAAACAACCAGAAAATAATCTTCTGTGCTTTTAAAAATCCCCCCAGCACTAATGTTCCTAAACAAGACATCCTGTTGTAACACACGAGGATTAATAAAGAGATATTAAAGAACTTGTGGTAGTTGATCACACTAATGGGCCACTAGGTTCGTCTATAGGAGTAAGGTGGTGTACTTAAATAAGACAGAGATGAGAAATATGTATATGAGAATAAATATAATTTAGTTCAATAAACAATAATATAGTAACACATGAAAAAGAAAATGACACACAAGTAAAACAAACAAAATAAAAGACACAATGACTTACCAATAAAATAAAGTCAACTTGGCCAAGTGTTCTAAAATCTCTATTTTATAAAATTTTGGGTCAATTCTAGATTACTTTTGAGTTAATCTTTGGTGCACCTTCGTAATCTGAGTTCTAAACTCTTTAGAATAAATAAAACTCAACATTTCATTCATTCTGAAGTGGCTATTATCTACAGGAAGGATCACACCCACTGGTGATGCCATTCAAAGTGGGTGGAGTCTCTAGAAGCAGTAGTCCTTTGGATCGCTGGTCAGATAAGGAGAGACGCTGCTGCTGAACGACATATTTCTCATTCATCTTCACCTCTAGTTGCAGTCTGCATTAGCAGAGTGAATGTTTATTATTCACCTTCATTATTAAAATGGTTTTATGGTAGAAATCTCCCTGTGGGGGAGTACTCCCCCCCCCCCCTACTGGAGGACTGTATAAACTGCAGAGGGCTGAAGCTCCCAGGCTGAAGAGTCCTGCTTTGTTCTTTGGTCTCATGGAGGCTTAACTAATGTTGATGTTTCTACTCATCTCAGGGCAACGGGGCCGATAAAACACAGCAGGAAGATGAATAAAGCAGGTATATCAACATCACCCAGCCAGCAGGTGATTGTTCCTCTGTGACGTCATCACCTCCCAGAGAACCCTGATGGTTTCTCTAAGGTGAACGTTTCCCCTCCTGCAGACATTCCGGCCTGTGGTTACTCATCACTGTTTGTCACTATTAGGTGGGAAAAAGAGAGCTAATCATCACAAGCAGACAAGATGAACAAATGAAAGAAGAGAGCAAAGACAACATTAGAATGAGTGCAGCGTGATTACAGAAGCTGTCATGTTGGTAAGCTGTGTTTCATTAATCTGAATCATGACGCTCCGGTCTTTTCGGGTCTGTTTCATTTATGTCGCGTTGCCTTGTGTCTACTTGCTGCTGGTCGTGATAACAAGAAAACAGTCTGCTGTTGTTTTCAGCTTATAAAATAATTATTTTCTGATTAAGAGAAACAGCTTGACAGCTTGAAGAGTAATTCTTATTGTAATTATGTCTCATTCCAGGGAAGCAAGCTTTCACTGCAGATAAAATGACGATCTGTGGACATATTGTAGGTGTGAGCAAACAGCTGCACCAACACAGGGCTTTGGGCTGAGCTGCTAAATAAAGGTAAGGAGTGGAAAGTGACAGCGTTTCTTGAAGGTCCCTCAGAACATTTGAGAATGTTGATATCTAAACATGAACTTTATGCTTTTATGTCTTCTTATTTGAATTTTTGTAAAACTTTTCATGATTTAACAAAAACACCTCTTGATGTCCATCAGCTGGTCCAGAGCTCTGTAGAACCAACAGAAGAGCTCACATAAAATCCTGAGTTTCAGGGCTGGGTGTAACGGGGTGGGGGGTGGGGGTGGGGGGGTACAAGGTGAACCCAAATACAAAGTAACAAAACTGAGGAGGCAAAGGTAATAACTCAAAAAGGGATTTATTTACAAAAAGGGATCCAAAAATACAAACTGAGGGACTGAGGCAAAGTAGACTAAACTGGGAGAACTAAAGAGCTCTAAGTACACCGAGGATCAAACACAAAGGAGACAAACAAAGACTGAGACAAGACACAGGAGGGGCAGGTGTGGACAATGACGAGACAAGACACCTGAAACACAGAACAAACTAAACAGCAGGACTAAATAGAATATAAACACTAAGACTAAGACTAAACTAACATATAAAAAGAGACTAACTGGAATGTACAAAACACAGGATGACTAAAACGAGGATCTGAAATGAACACAGGAAACTAAACTAAAACACCAAAGACTAAACTATGAACTATAAATGCAAAACATAGAGACCTAGGAGAAACTATAAGCACAGAGACTAGACTAGACTAGACTAGAACACACATCATACTAAGACTAAGACACAAAAGGACTAAAACCAGACTATGAACATAAACCAAAATACAGAGGTTATAAACACAGGAGAACTGAAACGACCAGCTCTAAACCAGCTCTAGACCAGCTCTAGACCAGCTCTAAACCAGGCCTAGACCAGCTCTAAACCAGCTCTAGACCAGCTCTAAACCAGCTCTAAACCAGATCTAGACCAGCTCTAGACCAGCTCTAAACCAGACCTAGACCAGCTCTAAACCAGCTCTAAACCAGCTCTAGACCAGCTCTAAACCAGCTATAAACCAGCTCTAGACCAGCTCTAAACCAGACCTAAACCAGCTCTAAACCAGCTCTAAACCAGCTCTAGACCAGCTCTAAACCATACCTACACCAGCTCTAGACCAGCTCTAGACCAGCTCTAAACCAGCTCTAAACCAGCTCTAAACCAGCTCTAAACCAGACCTAGACCAGCTCTAGACCAGCTCTAAACCAGCTCTAAACCAGCTCTAGACCAGCTCTAAACCAGCTCTAAACCAGACCTAGACCAGCTCTAAACCAGACCTAGACCAGCTCTAAACCAGCTCTAGACCAGCTCTAAACCAGCTCTAGACCAGCTCTAAACCAGACCTAGACCAGCTCTAAACCAGCTCTAAACCAGCTCTAAAACAGACCTAGACCAGCTCTAAACCAGCTCTAGACCAGCTCTATACCAGCTCTAGACAAGCTCTAAACCAGCTCTAAACCAGACCTAGACCAGCTCTAAACCAGACCTAAACCAGCTCTAGACCAGCTCTAAACCAGAACTAGACCAGCTCTAAGCCAGCTCTAAACAGGCTCTAAACCAGCTCTAGACCAGCTTTAAACCAGCTCTAGACCAGCTCTAGACCAGCTCTAAACCAAGCCTAGACCAGCTCTAAACCAGCTCTAAACCAGCTCTAAACCAGCTCTAAACCAGATCTAGACCAGCTCTAAACCAGCTCTAGACAAGCTCTAAACCAGCTCTAGACCAGCTCTAAACCAGCTCTAGTCCAGCTCTAGACCAGCTCTAAACCACCTCTAGACCAGCTCTAAACCAGCTCTAAAACAGCTCTAGACCAGCTCTAAACCAGACCAAGACCAGCTCTAAATCAGCTCTAGTCCAGCTCTAAACCAGCTCTAGACCAGCTCTAAACCAGACCTAGACCAGCTCTAAACCAGCTCTAAACCAGCTCTAAACCAGACCTAGACCAGCTCTAGACCAGCTCTAAACCAGACCTAGACCAGCTCTAAACCAGCTCTAAACCAGCTCTAGACCAGCTCTAAACCAGCTCTAAACCAGCTCTAGACCAGCTCTAAACCAGACCTAAACCAGCTCTAAACCAGCTCTAAACCAGCTCTAGACCAGCTCTAAACCAGCTCTAGACCAGCTCTAAACCAGCTCTAAACCAGCTCTAAACCAGCTCTAGACCAGCTCTAAACCAGCTCTAAAACAGCTCTAGACCAGCTCTAAACCAGACCTAGACCAGCTCTAAACCAGCTCTAAACCAGCTCTAAACCAGCTCTAGACCAGCTCTAAACCAGCTCTAAACCAGCTCTAGACCAGCTCTAAACCAGACCTAGACCAGCTCTAAACCAGGTCTAAACCAGCTCTAAACCAGCTCTAGACCAGCTCTAAACCAGCTCTAAACCAGCTCTAGACCAGCTCTAGACCAGCTATAAACCAGACCTAGACCAGCTCTAAAGCAGACCTAGACCAGCTCTAAACCAGCTTTACACCAGCTCTAAACCAGCCCTAGACCAGCTCTAGTCCAGCTCTAAACCAGACCTAGACCAGCTCTAAACCAGCTCTAAACCAGCTCTAGACCAGCTCTAAACCAGCTCTAAACCAGCTCTAAACCAGCTCTAAACCAGACCTAGACCAGCTCTAGACCAGCTCTAGACCAGCTCTAAACCAGCTCTATACCAGCTCTAGACCAGCTCTAAACCAGACCTAGACCACCTCTAAACCAGCTTTAGACCAGCTCTAAACCAGCTCTAGACCAGCTCTAAACCAGCTCTAGACAAGCTCTAAACCAGCTCTAGACCAGCTCTAAACCAGCTCTAGACCAGCTCTAGACAAAGTCTAAACCAGCTCTAAACCAGCTCTAGACCAGCTCTAAACCAGCTCTAAAACAGCTCTAGACCAGCTCTAAACCAGACCTAGACCAGCTCTAAATCAGCTCTAGACCAGCTCTAAACCAGCGCTAGACAAGCTCTAAACCAGCTCTAAACCAGACCTAGACCAGCTCTAGACCAGCTCTAAACCAGCTCTAAACCAGCTCTAAACCAGCTCTAGACAAGCTCTAAACCAGCTCTAGACCAGCTCTAAACCAGCTCTAGACCAGCTCTAGACCAGCTCTAAACCAGCTCTAAACCAGCTCTAGACCAGCTCTAAACCAGACCTAGACCAGCTCTAAACCAGCTCTAGACCAGCTCTAAACCAGACCTAGACCAGCTCTAAACCAGCTCTAAACCAGACCTAGACCAGCTCTAGACCAGCTCTAAACCAGCTCTAAACCAGCTCTAGACCAGCTCTAAACCAGACCTAAACCAGCTCTAAACCAGCTCTAAACCAGCTCTAGACCAGCTCTAAACCAGCTCTAAACCAGACCTAGACCAGCTCTAAACCAGCTCTAAACCAGCTCTAGACAAGCTCTAAACCAGCTCTAGACCAGCTCTAAACCAGCTCTAGACCAGCTCTAGACCAGCTCTAAACCAGCTCTAAACCAGCTCTAGACCAGCTCTAAACCAGCTCTAAAACAGCTCTAGACCAGCTCTAAACCAGACCTAGACCAGCTCTAAACCAGCTCTAGACCAGCTCTAAACCAGCTCTAGACCAGCTCTAAACCAGACCTAGACCAGCTCTAAACCAGACCTAAACCAGCTCTAGACCAGCTCTAGACCAGCTCTAAACCAGCTCTAAACCAGCTCTAAACCAGACCTAGACCAGCTCTAAACCAGCTCTAGACCAGCTCTAAACCAGACCTAAACCAGACCTAGACCAGCTCTAAACCAGCTTTACACCAGCTTAAACCAGCCCTAAACCAGCCCTAGACCAGCTCTAAACCAGCTCTAAACCAGACCTAGACCAGCTCTAAACCAGCTCTAGACCAGCTCTAAACCAGACCTAGACCAGCTCTAAACCAGCTCTAGACCAGCTCTAAACCAGCTCTAGACCAGCTCTAAACCAGCTCTAGACCAGCTCTAAACCAGCTCTAAACCAGACCTAGACCAGCTCTAGACCAGCTCTAAACCAGCTCTAGACAAGCTCTAAACCAGCTCTAAACCAGCTCTAAACCAGCTCTAAACCAGCACTAAACCAGACCTAAACCAGCTCTAAACCAGCTCTAAACCAGCTCTAGACCAGCTCTAAACCATACCTAAACCAGCTCTAGACCAGCTCTAGACCAGCTCTAAACCAGCTCTAAACCAGCTCTAAACCAGCTCTAAACCAGACCTAGACCAGCTCTAAATCAGCTCTAGACCAGCTCTAAACCAGCTCTAGACCAGGTCTAAACCAGCTCTAGACCAGCTCTAAACCAGCTCTAAACCAGCTCTAGACCAGCTCTAAACCAGCTCTAGACCAGGTCTAAACCAGACCTAGACCAGCTCTAAACCAGCTCTAAACCAGCTCTAAACCAGCTCTAGACCAGCTCTAAACCAGCTCTAAACCAGACCTAAACAGCTCTAAACCAGCTCTAAACCAGCTCTAGACCAGCTCTAAACCAGACCTATACCAGCTCTAGACCAGCTCTAAACCAGCTCTAAACCAGCTCTAAACCAGCTCTAAACCAGACCTAGACCAGCTCTAGACCAGCTCTAAACCAGCTCTAGACCAGCTCTAAACCAGCTCTAAACCAGCTCTAAACCAGCTCTAGACCAGCTCTAAACCAGCTCTAGACCAGCTCTAAACCAGCTCTAAAACAGCTCTAGACCAGCTCTAAACCAGACCTAGACCAGCTCTAAACCAGCTCTAGACCAGCTCTAAACCAGCTCTAGACCAGCTCTAAACCAGACCTAGACCAGCTCTAAACCAGCTCTAAACCAGCTCTAAACCAGACCTAGACCAGCTCTAGACCAGCTCTAAACCAGACCTAGACCAGCTCTAAACCAGCTCTAGACCAGCTCTAAACCAGACCTAGACCAGCTCTAAACCAGCTCTAGACCAGCTCTAGACCAGCTCTAAACCAGCTCTAAACCAGCTCTAGACCAGCTCTAAACCAGCTCTAAACCAGCTCTAAACCAGACCTAGACCAGCTCTAGACCAGCTCTAAACCAGACCTAGACCAGCTCTAAACCAGCTCTAAACCAGCTCTAGACCAGCTCTAAACCAGCTCTAAACCAGCTCTAAACCAGCTCTAGACCAGCTCTAAACCAGACCTAGACCAGCTCTAAATCAGCTCTAGACCAGCTCTAAACCAGCTCTAGACCAGCTCTAAACCAGACCTAGACCAGCTCTAAACCAGCTCTAAACCAGCTCTAAACCAGCTCTAGACCAGCTCTAAACCAGCTCTAAACCAGCCCTAGACCAGCTCTAAACCAGACCTAAACCAGCTCTAGACCAGCTCTAAACCAGAACTAGACCAGCTCTAAGCCAGCTCTTAACAGGCTCTAAACCAGCTCTAGACCAGCTCTAAACCAGCTCTAGACCAGCTCTAGACCAGCTCTAAACCAGGCCTAGACCAGCTCTAAACCAGCTCTAAACCAGCTCTAGACCAGCTCTAAACCAGCTCTAGACCAGCTCTAAACCAGCTCTAAACCAGCTCTAAACCAGCTCTAAACCAGCTCTAAACCAGCTCTAAACCAGCTCTAGACCAGCTCTAAACCAGCCCTAGACCAGCTCTAAACCAGACCTAGACCAGCTCTAAACCAGCTTTACACCAGCTCTAAACCAGCCCTAGACCAGCTCTAGACCAGCTCTAAACCAGACCTAGACCAGCTCTAGTCCAGCTCTAAACCAGCTCTAGACAAGCTCTAAACCAGCTCTAGACCAGCTCTAAACCAGCTCTAGACCAGCTCTAAACCAGCCCTAAACCAGCTCTAAACCAGGTCTAAACCAGACCTAGACCAGCTCTAAAGCAGACCTAGACCAGCTCTAAACCAGCACTAAACCAGCTCTAAACCAGCTCTAGACCAGCTCTAAACCAGCTCTAAACCAGACCTAGACCAGCTCTAAACCAGCTCTAGACCAGCTCTATACCAGCTCTAGACCAGCTCTAAACCAGCTCTAAACCAGACCTAGACCAGCTCTAAACCAGACCTAAACCAGCTCTAGACCAGCTCTAAACCAGCTCTAGACCAGCTCTAAGCCAGCTCTAAACCAGACCTAGACCAGCTCTAAACCAGCTCTAAACCAGCTCTAGACCAGCTCTAAACCAGCTCTAGACCAGCTCTAAACCAGCTCTAGACCAGCTCTAAACCAGCTCTAGACCAGCTCTAAACCAGCTCTAAACCAGCCCTAGACCAGCTCTAAACCAGCTCTAAATCAGCTCTAGACCAGCTCTAAACCAGCTCTAAACCAGCTCTAAAACAGACCTAGACCAGCTCTAAACCAGCTCTAAACCAGCTCTATACCAGCTCTATACCAGCTCTAAACCAGCTCTACCCCAGCTCTAGACCAGCTCTAAACCAGACCTAGACCAGCTCTAGACCAGCTCTAAACCAGAACTAGACCAGCTCTAAGCCAGCTCTAAACCAGCTCTAACCCAGCTCTACACCAGCTCTAAACCAGCTCTAGACCAGCTCTACACCAGCTCTAAACCAGCCCTACACCAGCTCTAGACCAGCTCTAAACCAGCTCTAGACCAGCTCTAAGCCAGCTCTAAACCAGCCCTAGACCAGCTCTAACCCAGCTCTAAACCAGCTCTAAACCAGCTCTAGACCAGCTCTAACCCAGCTCTAAACCAGCTCTAAACCAGCTCTAGACCAGCTCTAAACCAGACCTAGACCAGCTCTAGACCAGCTCTAGACCAGCTCTAAACCAGCTCTAGACCAGCTCTAAACCAGCTCTAAACCAGCTCTAAACCAGCTCTAGACCAGCTCTAGACCAGCTCTAAACCAGACCTAGACCAGCTCTAAACCAGACCTAAACCAGCTCTAGACCAGCTCTAAACCAGACCTCGACCAGCTCTAAACCAGCTCTAAACCAGCTCTAAACAAGCTCTAGACCAGCTCTAGACCAGTTCTAAACCAGCTCTAAACTAGCTCTAAACCAGCTCTAGACCAGCTCTAAACCAGCTCTATACCAGCTCTAGACCAGCTCTAAACCAGCGCTATACCAGCTCTAGACCAGCTCTAAACCAGCTCTAAACCAGCTCTAGACCAGCTCTAAACCAGCTCTAGACCAGCTCTAAACCAGCTCTAAACCAGACCTAGACCAGCTCTAGACCAGCTCTAAACCAGCTCTAGACAAGCTCTAAACCAGCTCTACACCAGCTCTAAACCAGCTCTAGACCAGCTCTAGACCAGCTCTAAACCAGCTCTAAACCAGCTCTAGACCAGCTCTAAACCAGCTCTAAACCAGACCTAGACCAGCTCTAAACCAGCTCTAGACCAGCTCTAAACCAGCTCGAGACCAGCTCTAAACCAGACCTAGACCAGCTCTAAACCAGCTCTAAACCAGCTCTAAACCAGACCTAGACCAGCTCTAGACCAGCACTAGACCAGCTCTAAACAAGACCTAGACCAGCTCTAAACCAGCTCTAGACCAGCTCTAAACCAGCTCTAAACCAGCTCTAGACCAGCTCTAAACCAGACCTAAACCAGCTCTAAACCAGCTCTAAACCAGCTCTAGACCAGCTCTAAACCATACCTATACCAGCTCTAGACCAGCTCTAGACCAGCTCTAAACCAGCTCTAAACCAGCTCTAAACCAGACCTAGACCAGCTCTAAACCAGCTCTAGACCAGCTCTAAACCAGCTCTAGACCAGCTCTAAACCAGCCCTAGACCAGCTCTAGTCCAGCTCTAAACCAGCCCTAGACCAGCTCTAGACCAGCTCTAAACCAGCTCTAGACCAGCTCTAAACCAGCTCTAGACCAGCTCTAAACCAGCTCTAAACCAGACCTAGACCAGCTCTAGACCAGCTCTAAACCAGCTCTAGACAAGCTCTAAACCAGCTCTAGACCAG
>SSNR01000288.1:195263-200263 GCA_006937965.1 Callopanchax toddi
CCAGGTCCACGGCAGGAGCCCCACACAGCGCCACAGAGCCCACGGAGTCCCCCACCCCCACTCCAGCAGGGTAACTATACCTCCTTCAATCACACACATAGTAACTACAAACTTACATAAGACATAGACACCCAGGCAAAGCCCCCCCCCCCAGACCCAAGACTCCTCCCCCCCAGCGCAGATGGAACCAGCCCCACATGGCTAGGTGGTACCAAGACCCACCAGCAAACTAAAGGCCCCAGAGCCAGGGCCAGGCACCGGGACCAGACACCAGCCCCCCCGCCAGCACCACGCCAAGCAGAACCCGAGCCCCCAGGACCACCCCAGGCCCCACCCAGAGACGGCCCGCCCCAGAACCCGAGCCCCCAGACCCCCCCGGAATGACCCAGCCACCCAGCAGCTACCTGCAGCCTCCGCCGCAGAGCACCCCAGACCCCAGACAAGGCCGCCAGAGGGACACCCTGAGGCAGCCAAAACGCCACCCCAGCAGGAGACGCAGCCTCTGACTCCTCCTTAAGGCAGCTGATCTTCCTGTGTCAGCACTAGAAGGCGGATTTGTACAGAGATCAACAAATTATACAGGTAAACCTTTTGATGATTTATTCAAATCACATTTTAATCCTTTAAATAAAAACTAAACTGGAAGCAGAGCATCTGCTTGACTTCATTTTCTTTGATAATAAAAGTGTGTTACATCTAGTTGCTGTGTTTCTATGAACTTTGTTGTTTTTAAATCTATTCTCATTTTTTCCAAAGCAACAGTTTCTATATTGTAGTGATGACTCATAATAACTCACTGTTGTTGTTGGGCTCTAACCCTACCTTAAAAGACAACCGTAGATCTATAATGTATCTCTGATATCTACATCATCATCTCTCTAATCTATAAATAATTAATAATCAATATGTTATAATAGATTAAAGGTGTGTTTTATGAATGACCCGTTACCAGGTCTACCTGATCAACATCAACAACAATCCTGTTTAGTTTCACATTTCTGCTGACTATGCCTTATTTAATGATTGTACAGTATTTTATTAGTATTTTTATGATATTTTTATTCTGTAGATCACAGTCTATTCTTATTTTCTACTTTTTATATTTCAAACCTCTATGTGAATCTCTATGTTCTGACTCACCTGTCCCTTTGATGCCTGAATTTCCCCACTGAGGGACAAAAAAGGACTATTCTATTCTATTCTATTCTATTCTATTCTATTCTATTCTATTCTATTCTATTCTATTCCTATCCGAGTGAAGCTGGTTTTATTCTAAGGTACAGGTTACACACTTGACTATAACCATAAAACAGTTTTTAAATCAGACACATTGAACGTTACTTTGAAGTTCAGCTGCTGATTCAGATGCTATTAATCCTGATAGATTCTGTTACAGTTGTTTACACAATAACTAAAGTTTGCATTTTGTTTTTTTGGTTCAAAATTTAATGAAAAAACCTTTGAGAAATAAAAAGGTTCATAGAAGTCACAGTAGTGATCATTCAGCTTGATCGGCAGAGTAGTAGTATAGTAGAATCTCACGGAAGTAGATATGGATCAACTCGAGGAACGCCTGGCAGACAAAGAACTAAAGTATGAACGTTTATATAATCAATCAATGTCCCTCAAAGGTTGAACAAGAGCTGCATATTCACTCGTCCTCTGCCTCCTGTTCAGTGGACGGACATTCAGTAGACGCTGCTGTCGGAGACGTTTAAACTAGACTTTAGTTTTAGATTCCTATTAAACTTTTTAAGCTCATTCCTGGGTTTCATGCTGGATTTCCAGTTTCATCGCTCTGCCTCCAGCCTCTGACACCATGTTGGGTCAAGTGGAACGTTACCTGGCAACCATTACAAACTATAACAAGAGAATTAATCCATCATCTTTCTTTTCCAGCCCTCTCTTCTTCCACCCCTTTTACCACCAATGACCAAAGTGATGGTTCTGAGTGTCCATTGAGTCCAGTTTCTACAACACCATGTTGTAGTAAAACCACTGACCCTGATGGACTCCTGGATCTGGATTGAGGTGGATCACAGCACAATCAGAGTGATGTTTTCTATTCTGTCCAAACATGATGTGACTCTACACACAGGGTGTGTGAATGGTGCCAACCCAGACACACCATCAGGGATGCAAAGGACAAACAGGAACACAAAATCAAACCTTCAAAGGAAGAATTCCATCAGAAAGCCAGCAGAGCTCATTAATGCAGGATATTGTTGAGCTGTTTGTGTTCTCATAACTGCTTCAGTTTTTGGCAGTCTTCTCTATTTTTCCTCCTCCCCTCCCCTGTTGCTGCTTGATTTCAGAACCTGTGCGTGAGGAAAGCTGTGATTCATCCATCAGCTCCCCCTCCATAAATATCTGGTCCTACTACCTCTCTCTTCCCTTTTCACAGGTAGTTCAGCCAACTTCAGGCCTCCTCATCCTCTTCGCTGCTACACTCAACTGTCTGGATCAATCTCATCATCTTCCCTTCAGGCTTTGAAGCTTTGTGCAAAATTTATGATTGTAATTAATTAAGTAAATTTTCGTCTCATCCCTAATGCCTCTGATTCTGAGTCCATTCCTTAAGTCGTAACATTCCGGTTTCCATGTTGACAAGTTTTCCTCATCAGTAGATGATTCACCTCACTCACATGTTACTATTTGATCCTATTTAGTTGAACCTGTTAATCCTGTTTTGTGGATAAATACAAGCTAAGGTTAAAATGGGGAAAATATCAGATTTTTCAGTAACTTTCTGGTCAGAATTCCTTCAGCAGCAGCATCCAGTGAAGATGGAGAGAAGGTGGATTCAGCAGAACCTCCCTCTGCTGGGAGTCAGCCTCCCTCTGGAGGCGGGTGAAGAGAGGTGATGAGAAGGGAGGAGCGATGATCCGATGAGGAAGGACAGAAACTTTTATTACAGGCTTTGTTATTTCTTTGCTTGTGGTAGATTATGAGATGAAAGGACACTGAATGATTAGGGTTTTGTTTCACCACACCACAGCTTTATAACATTATTGTTGCTGTTGTGATTTTAAAAATAGAGAGATTAATTAAAATCTGTAATCTCACCTAATAAATATCAGAGGAAAGCCCTCATCTTGAGGTATTTTCATTTAAATGATTGTGTCAGACCAATAGACTGATCTATAACAACATAGTGTCTTTCTGAAGTCATTTATTGTGTTTAACAGACTTGAACAGATTCAGTCCCAGTGCTGCTGAAACCTTTACTTTGGTCACTGGACTCAGTTTGTAACAGCTCTGTTAACCCCTCATCCTCCACCAAGGAGGACATTTTGAAGGTGGGGGGGGGGGGGACACAACTGTCTGGAGTAGAGTGGTGGGTGTCTGGAGGTGGAGAAGAGGGTCTTTAAGAGAGCCATGATATCAACCCTACACCTAAAAACAACAGCCTGTATCCATTTAATGTAGTGGAACTTTGTTTTAGACAGTGGGATCACAGCTGATTTTAGGAGACATGTCCCCCCTGCACTCCCCAAATTACATCCATGTTTTCCACCAGGCATGGCCTGGCCATGGCAGTGTGTTACATTGCAGTATCACCTATGGAGCATGTGATCACTTCCTGAAAGTGCGGGGCTCTAAGGAGCCTCACAGAGCTGCTCAGTGACACACAAATGCTGCAGCCAGCAGACCAGCTCAGAGTGGGTACTGACTTTGTTACTTTTTAAGGCACCAAGTGACTCATATTAGAGAATTTTGTACAAAACTACAATGGTAAAATACAAACAGTTGTGTTATTTATTGTGATATTTGTTATATATTGTAACATGTTGAAAAATAAATATATTTAATTGAAAAAGAGATTTAATTAATTATTAAACACTCAAAATGATTGAAAATTGGTACCGTTAAGTACCGGATCGATTCAAATGTGAAACACACACATCACTGTAACGGAGGCCTGCATGCACAAACTGTAAAGATATTAAAAATGAGATTAATGTAATTAGGAACATAACTAAATATGGCTGTAATTAATTAATCACAACGTGATCATTTGACATCCCTAATTATTGTATTGGATACATTTTACCTCCTGACTCTTTTTCCAAATATGAACTCAACAAAACCTGTTTGTGTTTTATTTGTTGAATTAATGAAAACATTAGGCTATTTTGTAAATACTTAGAGTTAATTTTGTCTGTCTCCACTACAAAGAGTAAATAAAAACAAAGTTTGCTGTAATCGGTGCAGGTGGGCCCAAAGCCACAAGGGGCACACAGGGGCGTCGCCCCCTAAGTGAGTCACACCAACCCCTCAAGAATGTTTTATTTGGTTTCTAAACGGACATCAGACAAAGAGCTGCAGTGTTCAACAGGGAAAGATATACGGAACAAAGGATCATGAAATGTTTCTATTGTTATTCGATATATGGATCATAAATGTGTTGTTAAAGAGCGCCTGCTCTCACTGCTGACCACTGATAAGGGGGATGCTCTGTCGCCGAGTGACTTGGTTCTGGGAGAGCTTTAGACTTGACTCAAGTAAAATCCAGATGGAGCCAGTGTGATGTCTGGAAGGATGGAAGGATGCAGAGACTGATTTAAAATCCATTAGGGAGGGAAATCCTGTACATCCATCATTTTAATCATCAGCTTCACCTGGTTGTTGTGCGCGCTATTTCATCACAAATCAGAGCTGAGTGAGTCACCGCTGCTCGTCAGTCTGTTAGAAGCAGGTGTGCTGTCCATGGTGCTGAAACACTAGGCGTTGGTCAGCTTCTCTCTACCTGTACTGGTGCTCTGATACCAGACTGTGGTTCATACTGTGTTAAAACTTGCTTTGACATGAGCCTCCACAGCTAAGTGTGAAAACTGCTTTCTACACTGAGGAAAGTGTATTCTGAACACAGACACACGATGCTGCACAGACACAAAGCAAACCAGATAAAGCTGGTTTGAGAAGTACCTCACCTTTAGGTTTAAAGTAGAGAAAAATACCTCCTTCTGAGGAGATTTAACTTGAGGAAATTGCAGCTA
>SSNR01000288.1:205263-233646 GCA_006937965.1 Callopanchax toddi
AGCACCAGGACCAGCATCAGGACCAGGACCAGGACCAACACCAGGACCAGCATCAGGACCAGCATCAGGACCAGGACCAGCATCAGGACCAGGACCAGCATCAGGACCAGCATCAGGACCAGGACCAGGACCAGCATCAGGACCAGCAGCAGCATCAGGACCAGGACCAACACCAGGACCAGCATCAGGACCAGCACCAGGACCAGCACCAGGACCAGGACCAGGACCAGCATCAGGACCAGCATCAGGACCAGGACCAGCATCAGGACCAGCATCAGGACCAGCATCAGGACCAGGACCAGGACCAGCATCAGGACCAGCATCAGGACCAGGACCAGCATCAGGACCAGGACCAACACCAGGACCAGCATCAGGACCAGCATCAGGACCAGGACCAGGACCAGCATCAGGACCAGCACCAGGACCAGCATCAGGACAAGGACCAGCATCAGGACCAGAATCAGGACCAGGACCAGTACCAGTACCAGGACCAGGACTGTCCCCACAAAGACCAACAACACAATGACACAACTCTTCCTTCAGGGTTCTCATCCCAAACTGTTCAAATCAACAGTATGTTGTTGTTGTTGTTGTTATTGTTGTTGATGTTGTTGTTGTTGTTGATGATGTTATTGTTGTTGTTGATGATGTTATTGTTGTTGATGATGTTATTGTTGTTGATGTTGTTGTTGATGATGTTATTGTTGTTGTTGATGATGTTATTGTTGTTGATGATGTTATTGTTGTTGACGTTGTTGTTGTTGTTGATGATGTTATTCTTGTTGTTGATGATGTTATTGTTGTTGATGATGTTATTGTTGTTGTTGATGATGTTATTGTTGTTGTTGATGTTGTTATTGTTGTTGTTGTTGTTGTTGATGATGTTATTGTTGTTGTTGATGATGTTATTGTTGATGATGTTATTGTTGTTGATGATGTTGTTGTTGTTGATGATGTTATTGTTGTTGATGTTGTTGTTGTTGTTGATGATGTTATTGTTGTTGTTGATGATGTTATTGTTGTTGATGTTGTTGTTGTTGTTGATGATGTTATTGTTGTTGTTGATGATGTTATTGTTGTTGATGATGTTGTTATTGTTGTTGTTGTTGATGATGTTATTGTTGTTGATGTTGATGTTGTTGTTGTTGTTATTGTTGATGTTGTTGTTGATGATGTTATTGTTGATGATGTTGTTGTTGTTGATGATGTTATTATTGTTGTTGATGTTGTTATTGTTGTTGTTGTTGATGATGTTATTGTTGTTGATGTTGATGTTGTTGTTGTTGTTATTGTTGATGTTGTTGTTGATGATGTTATTGTTGATGATGTTGTTGTTGTTGATGATGTTATTGTTGTTGATGTTGTTGTTGTTGTTGATGATGTTATTGTTGTTGATGTTGTTGTTGTTGTTGTTGATGATGTTATTGTTGTTGTTGTTGATGATGTTATTGTTGTTGTTGATGATGTTATTGTTGTTGTTGATGATGTTATTGTTGTTGATGATGTTATTGTTGTTGTTGATGTTGTTGATGTTTTCTTCTCTTAAAGTCATGACTTGAACTGTTGGATTCTCTCTGTTCTGTTCAGAACCAGGTGAATGGATTAAAGAGGAAGTGAAAGCGTAGAAAGCTTTTGTTTTTCTTCACATCCTTCAGTAGAATCAAGTCTTTGATGGTTGATTTGTTGTAAATGATTATTTTTACTCTGATCCTGAAAACAACCTCCTATAAAGGTTACAACCGTTCAGTCTTCTCTATCCTCTCTGCTGATGGTTAGATTAGTGAACACACACTGTAGTTTTATTGTGCTGCTGAGCTCCTAGCTGTATGACTGGGAGGCTTTTAACATGAGAGTGATAAAAACCCACTGGTTAATCAAACCTACTAACTGGGATCATAACTGTTATTTAAAGCTGAGGCCTCTACCAGTGGATGTAGAGAGTCAACACATCATTTAACATGTGAAATATGACATCATCCAAAGAACTGGGTGATCAACAGCCTGGAATAAACATAATAAAAGCTGCTTTATACAGAATGACAGCAGCACAGGCTGTCGTCCTAGGCTGTGACAGATGTCAATCACACTGAGCCCAGTGGGGACATCAAATACCTGGTCTGAATAAAGGACCTAAACATATTAAAGGATCCAGGGAACGATTCATCTGCTGGTTACCAGGGAAGACCTTCAGTACTAGAACTGAGTCTAGACAACAGAAGAGGAGAACATCATGCCTTCAACAGTCCGTCCAGCTGGTTGTTGTCTGGGTTCTGGGCCAGCCCAGAAGGACCTGAGGAGCAGAGGTTCTACTCCGAGTCCCTCCTGGATGTCTGAGCTCCTCTCGGTCTCTAAGGCTGAGCCCTGTGGAGGACTGGGTTTGAGATCTTAAAGCTCCTGACCACTGGTGAGAATGTGTTTAATGTTCCTTAAAACCAGCTGATCACAAGAAGCTCAGAGCCACGTGACCTTAGACCTCTCCAGGAAATAGTCCAGGTCTCAGGCTGATGAAAAGCCATCCTGGAAACTGAACGAATATACATATCAAGCTGATTTAAACACTTCCACCACAGACATTCTTACATTATGCATCTAGGGTCTTTGGAGAAATTACACCCAGTAATACCCGGGGGGAGGGAGGTCTAGCCGGCTAACCTCTCCTCTGGTGTCATTACCCATCTCCACGCGTTTAGACACTTAGGATCCAGGGCGGGGGATGGCGGGCCGCCCCCCACTCTTTTTAAAAGCATCTTACTACAACACGCATCAACACCACATTGGAGCAGGTGGGGGGAGACTTGGGGTCTTCACACACCCCTGTTCTCTGCTCGCTGCCTGGGGCCTGGAGTGGAGCGGGCTGTCTGGTCGGGGTCTGCGGTGGGGGGCTGCTCGGCTGCGGCGGGGTGCGCGGTGGTCTGCTTATCCCCACTTCAGTAAGGGAGGGACCATCTTCTGGATCTCAGGGCCGACTTCACCCTTAGGGCGCTGGTCCCTGGTCCTGAACATAGAGAGTGCATGGGGAGCGAGAGTGGGTGTATAGCGTCTATCGTGTGTCTTGGTATGTTTGCAGGAATGTGTGTGTGCACGCATGAGGGAGGGAGAGTGATTGTGTCTGTGTGTGACTGTTTTTCTGTCAGGTTTCGTCCCCCCCCCCTCTCTTTCTGTGACATGCTAGACCCTCCTCGGCAGAGACTATCCTCCCTGGCTGCGCCTCGGCATTGGTGGTGCCTTTCTCCAGTGGCGTGCTGGGGTGTCTCGGGGTCTGGGTCTGGGTGCTGGGGGCATCTGCCTGCTCTTCTTCCTGTGGCTGCCTGGTGGGATCTGGGCCCCCGGGGGTGGTCGGGCCTCTGCTGGGGCTGGTTCGCTCCTGGGTCTCGGGTCTCTGGTTCCGGCTAGATCTACCCTGGATGGCCGGCTGCAGGCGGTGCCTGTGAGCTCCTAGCCGCGGCCCCCCAGGGGCTCTAGCGCGGCGACTGCCGGGGGGCCCACGTGGGGTGAGCCTCTGCGCCCTCTGGGGGAGAGTTTAGCGACTGCCCTGATGGCGGTCTCCCTGGGGTGTCCGTGCCCTGGGTGGCCTCTGGACGTCTGGGGCCTGGACCTCCTCCGCGTCCTCCATGGGCCTTGGGGACGGGTCTGTGGCTCCTCGAACTTATTATTGAATGTTTCAATAGAGAAACCTTACATAAACAAGCGCGTATATACACACACAGGTGATCACAAGGTGCTCACATAAAGACGGACTCAGGTGTTTTCAGACACATTGACTGGGGCTGTGGTTGACACTGAACTCTCTTGAACTGGTGTATACGTATACATTTGAAGAATATCACAACTGTTGTGTATTCATATGCTGTTTGTTGCTGTTGTATCTTTTCTCCTGTTTTGTTTGTTTGTGCTTTATTTACAGGTCTAGAAGTGGATTCTTCACGTCTCTTGTTCTCTTCTTTTTCTGTTTACTTTCTCCCCCATCCCTCTTTCTGTACCCTTCCCTTCACTTTCAGGCTCCGTGTCCAATCAACCATAAAAACATTCTAATAAAGATTTTGGGGGTTAAATTTAAACAAAAATCAGGAGGAGTTTTATAGCAGTGGCTGTAACCTCTCATCTGAAACAGCAACACTGTTGGGCTTGTTTTTGGCACTCAGACATTATTCTGTTTGCTCCACAGCCGGACAGGACACGGGGTTAAAAAAAAAAAAAAAAAAAAAAATAAATAAATCAAGCTGATCGTTAATGAAGTCTCACTGGTTCTCCTCAGTGACCTGAAGGGATATTGCTGATTTATCTGATTTATAGTTCTACTTTATTCCTTCAATGGATGTTTTGGCATCATGTTGAACTAATTTAATAATAAATACTGAATATAAACTGCGTCCTATAGCCACATCTAGCTGTTTAGAATGAAGCTCCGAGTCTACAGGAAGAAGGTGAAGGTCAGAGGAAGAGACTCACTTGTTAAGTGTGTTTAATGTTTCATCCTCTTTTCTCAGCAGTATCATTACTTCTAAAGCTGTAAAGTTTTAGAACAATATGGGTTTCAGGGTCTCGTTAAGCACAGGGATTAGACAGGATTACCAAACACTCTCATAATAGAAAACAACAGCTACCGGTACTCTACCCTGATGGAGGTTCTGTTGCATCATTGTTTTATACAGTAAACCACTGAAGCTCTGCTCTGTTATATTTATCAACGTTCACATCAAAAACAGCAGCTTTTACCACATTTTCTCTGTTCGGATCTACTTTTAAATCTTTATGAAACACGGTGACATCATAAACAGAGGAACGCCACAGGAGGGGGTTCAGGTGGAGGGTTTGATCAGGAGACCTGAGCCCTCTTTTTCCATGGAGGCTGATCAGTGATGGCTCCAGTTAAATCAGCTGGGTGTCACACTGAGAACATCTTTTCACTGGCAGCAGGTTCCTGTTGCTGCAGCAACCATGCTGTCACAGTTTCATGTCAGTTTGAAGCCCCGTTCTCACAGGCTGTGTCTCTGCAGGAGCAGTGGGGTGATTCTAACATCACCTTGTCTCCAGCTGTCATCCATGTGCAGCGTGTGGGAAATAAATTAAAGCCACCTTCACCTTCAGCTTTACTCGGATTTCAGTTCTCTCTGAATCAGAATTTTAAAGTGATGAATGGTAAAAGATATTTTTTCTTTGTGTTTTTTTAAAGCACCATTGTGGGTTATTAATTTATTATTTATAAGCATCAATAAAAACAAATAAAAAAGAGAAATAAATGTACTAATCTGATACGTTTGGTGTCAGTCTATTTGACTAGAACAGCAGTTTTTTTTTTCTTGCCTGTAATTTAAGGCACTTTAAGGGTTTTCTAAGCTATTTTTAACCTTATGTTTTAGATTAACTACACAACAGACCAGTATTATTTTATTATCACTATAAATAATGGAAGAACATGATTTGACAAAAGGTTTATTATGTTACAAACTCATTAGCAAACCAACTAGACGTTATCTCTAAAAGGTTTAAAACAAAAACACATGAAATCATTTTATACCTGTCTGTTAAAGGGTTTTCTGCTGACCAGCCTATGGACCTGTTTAGGTTTGTGCAGGAGGCAGAAGACGTCATATCTGAAGACTGGATCAGAAGGTGTTTGTAGAACAGAGTCAGGAGAACCAGTCTGCAGTGGTTCTGATGCTTCTGCTCTTACTGTGTTCAGGGTCCAGAGTCTCCTCACCACTAATGAGGGCTGATCTGATCTTTGTATTGACCAAAACAAGTCAGCCATTGAAGTGTGCAGCATCCTGTAGCCACCAGACATTGCTACAGAGAAATTAATGCAGCTGCAGAAGAAGAGTTTACACATAAACGTACAGTATGTCTAGTTTCAGCTGATTTCTGCATGGAGAAGATTAAACCAGCAACAGTTTTAAAGGGTGGTATATATCACTAAAACTTAAATGTAAAGATATTTAATAGAACACGTTTGTCATAGTGTCTCATTAGCTGTCTTTTAACTGCTTCTCTTTAATCACCTTTTAGAGGAACCTGAGCTCATTGGTGATGGAGCTGCAGTGGTTTTCTTTGTTAGAAGACAGACGTGGACTCTGATTTTCAGACAGAGTGATGGGTGTCCAGGAAGAAGACATCAGCTCCATGGCAGCGTGTCTCCACATCACCAGTTTAAACCCACTGATTGTAGCATTCCCACAGGAACCAGTTTGATTTCCAGTCTCATCTGAAACAGAAAGCCCGTCTACTGTCAGCCTCATAAACCTGTGGTGGTTTTCTTTCTCTTTCCTCTGTGTGTGATTCTGTTTATCCCAGCAGCTTGTTGTGTGACACTCAGACCCGTATCAGGTGAACCTTTATGTCAGTCTGAGTGTTTGTGCCCTCCTGCCCGTCTCCTGTCGTCTCCTCACCTGCCTGTCAACCTGTTGGCTTCCTCTCCAGCTCGCTCTCCGCCTGTCGGCTTGTCATTCACCCTGTCAGGGATCTCCGCTCTTCATTTCACATTACCACTTAGCTTATTCTCCAATAAATCCACTAAACGTAACCTGATTACTTGTGTCTGCTTCTGGGTGCAGTTTTTTACATCGTTCTGACAGGCTGACTTCCTACTCACTCTAATACGTTTCCAATCTATTTTTCTGGGAGCAGCAGCAGACCGTGCTGAGTGACAATGATTTTCCAGGAAGTCCTGAGCCCACATGGCCATACGGAGCTCAGTGGGACGTCAGGGTCTCACATCCAGTCAAACACTGATGTCCAGCTTTAATTCTGCTCTTCCTCTCAGACTCACAACACTACTGTAGAAATGTAAGGAGGTGTGAAGGGCATTCTACTCATTGATTCATCTCCTACAGGGTTTAGTGTGATCAGGTGACCCACACAGAACCTGAACCTTTAAAAACTAAACTAGACTGGACTGACCTGCTCCCAGGCCTTCCAACATCTGCTGATGAATCAGCTGTAAACACCTGGACATTTCTATCTGTTACTTTAGAAAACAACGTTTTTGCTCCTGAACCATCCAGATGGAACGTTGGAGGCTCAGTTCTCCTTTTCTATGTGAAGAACATGCGAGCTGGATCCATCCTGCCTGGTGTCAGTGGCTCAGCATGGTGGTGGTGTGATGGTGTGTGGACCCACCTGATCCTGGTTTAACCTCCAGTCTACCTGAGTCTTGCTGCTGACCGTGTCCATCCTTTATGACACAGTGGACCACCTTCTGATGCTACTTCCAGCAGCATGATGTCTCAGAGCTCAGATCATCTCTAACTGGTTTCTAGAACAAGCTGGACTCCAGTGACCTCCACAGTCACCTGATCTCAGTCCAGGACCGTTGGGATGTGGTGGTTCAGGGGAGTCTCCGTGTGATGCGCTCATGTTGGTCCAGAACCTCTGAGGATTTTTTTCAACACCTTGTTGGATCCATGACACCAAGAATTAAGGAGGTTCTGAAGGAAGGAGGTACTGGTAAGGTGTACCTAATAAAGTGTCCAGTGAGTGTATCTACGGCTTATTGGTAAATTTACAGATAATTACTGTTAATAGAGAAGAGCAGCATTGATTTAAAGTAAAGTGACATCACAGTAGAACATGTGTGTGTGTGAATGAGTGTGTTGTGACCTTTGACCTCCTGTAGGAAGCTCCTGGTCTCCTTTGTCTCTGTCCCTCATGGGTCCTGACCGGTCTCATGGTCTAATAATTTAAATGGGTGATGAATGAATGTTTGCGTTGAAGTGTGAAGCTAACAACCAGCCCTCCACTACTGAGAGCTCTGTGTTCATAATCACACTGTTTGTCATTGTTTCTGTTGGAGACACTAAAACTAATTACAGCTTGGGGCATTCATTTGCAAATTCTTTCCTGAAATTAGAATGTATCATTTTCTGATTTCACCTGCAGATTTATAGCTCCTGCATTAGTTATTAGAAGCACACAGGAAGTCAGCAGCACTACGGTATTTTTGCACTGACAGCTTGTTGCGTTTGCCCACAGGCAGCAGGTTTGAGATCAGATGAAGTTCCCAGTGGGCTTCGTATTTCTGCAGGATGCTCCTCAGAGAGGCAGCGTCCTGTCAGTGGGCTGGTCTTAGTTCTACCTGCATTAGCAGGAATACCTGTTACTGTCTGTCATGATGTGGTTTCATTTAAAAGTCACCAGTATTTAATTTGTGTTGAAAATCAGCAGCATCCTCAGTCCTGGTGGCCAGTTCCTGCAAATCTTCACTAGATAAACTAATAAAGGTAAAACAATCTCAGAACCTGCAGCTGCCGCTCTGCAGTCATTACTAACATCGTCACAATGAGCCGTCAGTTTATTTAGTTTGCAAACTTATTCAAGCAGCTCTCACACAGATAGTTAAAAGTGTGCTTTAAAGAGCATCCTGTACGCCACAGCTCATTAACTCCCAGGTTCAGTCAAAGTTACCTGCAACTTTTCTTGATGCTAAAAACAGAAGCTGTACTCCCCGGAGTGTGTGTAGGTGGCCCTGAAGCCAAAACAGAAAGCACTGATTCTAATAAAGATGCAGCGGAAGTGATTCTAACCAACTCCTCGTTTCTCAGGAATGTCAGACGGATATGTGTGTGTGTCTGTGCGTGTAGGGGTGTGTGTGTTTGAAGGAAGAGATTCAAACACTCAGAGGACAGCAGTTGGTAAATGGGACACATATGAACCCATCTGGGGGATTTAAAATGAGCACCAGCTGTGAGGCTCTCACCAGCATGGAGTCATTACATTACTTTATCAAACTGATAGACGTTCACTCGTCACAATGTGTGTCTGCTACTTTGTGCCCAATTTAGCGTGATTTGAATGGATGATTATGCACAGAAGCTTCCATAAACACAGATGGCGTCCTGTCATCCAGTCTGCTCCGCTCCACTCAGGTTACATGATAAACATTTCATACATGTAGCTCCAGGTCACGTAAAGAGATCCCAGGCTGGTTCGGGATCCTAATGCAGGACCAGTTTCTGAGGTTCGAATCAGGCGAACAGCAGCAGAAACACCTGGATGGTTCAAAACTAGGATTAGATTTAAATTCTCCCTGATGTTTTTCTCTGGACTCCTTTGACTCCTGGGTTGAGGAAGAAGAACTGCATGATGGGGTGTTCTCATAATTCAGTGTGAAAGTGAATTCACGTGCACACGGTGTGAATGTGAGTTGATTAATGAAGTGAACACTGAGCCAAGACAACAATAAATAAATGAGCTCTTGTGGCTTGAACTCAACCCCATTTCTTTTTATTTCTTCTTCTCAACGGCCGGTCAGAACCCGAGCACAGAGATTATTACACTGATTAATAGACTGGCTGAGAGATGGTGATTAACCACCACCACCCTGTAATTTATACCGCGGCCCTTTGTGAACGCTACAATGCTCATAAACTACTGAACTGTCGTCCACTCAAAGCCTCCATCAGCCCGTTTGACTGGCCGACTCTCCGTCATGGAGAACATGAAACCACTGAGCTGTGTCCTTCATCTGTAAACAGAAATGTTCATATTCATATAATACTGGTGTCTGTCAGTGCTTAAAGGTCATCAGGGTCCTTCTGAAGGAGCTTCTCTCAGTGATGTAAAGACCACTGTGACATCACACTAGGTGGGCGGAGCCTATAGAAGCAGGAAGAACTCCTCTGACAGGAACAATACTCATAGCTTGTCAGATCAGTGACACAATAAAGGCTAATTGTCAGGTTTTTAAAAGAAACCTTGATGTCAAACTATTAGTGCTGTCAGATTTAACGCGTTAATTGCGATAATTAATTTGGAAGACATAACGTGTCAAAAAAAATTAACGAAATTAACGCAACTTGTAGGATAGGGATAGGGAATAGGGATAGGGTAAGAAGCTCGGACATCCAGGAGAGACTCGGAGTAGAGTCGCTGCTCCTCCATATCGAAAGGAGCCAGTTGAGGTGGTTCGGGCATCTGGTAAGGATGCCTCCTGGACGCCTCCCTCGGGAGGTGTTCTGGGCATGTCCTGCCGGCAGGAGGCCCCCAGGTCGACCCAGGACAAGCTGGAGGAAATACATCTTCAGTTTGGCCTGGGAACGCCTGGGGGCGTTCCCAGGCTGTTCCCGGGCGTCCCAACTGAGGAGCTGGTGGACTTGGCCGGGGAGAAGATGGCCTGGGCTGCCCGACTTGGAATGCTGCCCCCGCGACCCGGACCCGGATAAGCGGAAGAAGGCAAGGCGAACGCAACTTGTGTTTGAAGCAAGGCGGAGCGCTTGTCAGCATCAGATTTCCTACAGCTCCTTGACGCAGCCCGTGTCCTCCCTCCCGCCCGCTTCTCGAATCTCATCAGGTCACTCTCTTCACCGGTCTACCTGGTAGCGGAACTCAACTCTCCGCTCCTTCCACCGTGAAAACCGAAAGTAATCGGCAGTGAAACTGGACGGTCTCTAGCCTATAAGGTTTATTCCTGCTCCTTTCTCGCCGTATGGTCCGGTTCGGTTCAGTTCAGCAGTGTTACGGGTCCAATCCCGGTCTGACACCGAGGTCCGAGCGGAGGTGTCAGTTCGGCTCGATACAAACCCAGACCCTACCCCTATCTGAAAAGTAAAACCAGTACCGGACCGAGGCGATCCCATTCCCACACTAGTCTTTAAACAATAGAGACCTGAGTGACTCGGACCCCTCATTGAAAACGAAGCAGACTGTGGGTCAGTTTGAACACTGCAAAAAACGATTCCCTCATAGTGTTTCCACATGTTGGAAATCTGTTATTACTATTTTAAAACAATACCCTTCTGAAACTGTACATAAAATAAACAAATAGATTTATAAAGTACTGTATTTAGGGTCTGTCCAGTTTTAGTCAGGATATTTTGTTTTTTAACTGTTTTGAACTGAAATGCAATTTAAATGCATTTTTTCATCAATTATAAAAGCTTTAAAAATGATTTTTTTTTTAACATTTTGGCATATTTCTTGGATGGACATTGTAAAATGCATGTAATTTCATTTTTCTGAAAAGAAGCGATTAAATGCGATTAATCGCGATTAATTTCTGTGGTGTGAGGTTCTAATCCTTTGCTCATAGAGCGAGTAACCACTGCACTGGAATATGCTATTGAGTTTTTATGGACTAAATTGTCTAAGACGGGTAAGTCCTCCCCCAGAATGACATCATATGCTAACTGGTCTACCACTCCAACTGTTAACATAAAGGCCTGTCCATCAATCTCTATAACAACATCTGCAGTGGGGTAATCTCTTTGACAACCATGAACACAAGTAATGTTTAACTGCTTGTCAAAGTTAGTTAACACATTGCACAACACTGATGACTTGACCAATGTTTGTGAACTACCTGTGTCCACTAGTGCCTTTGCCTTGTGACAGTTTATCTTAACATCAACAACATGTTTATGAGGAACCGTTCCACCATCAACCATTTCAGTAGTATCATCTGTACAGGGTATCACACACAGCTCAACAGATTTTGGTTTTCTTAATGGGCACATAGAAGCTTTGCGACCAGGCTGCTGACAGTAATAACAAAGAAAGTCATACCTTATGTGGGAACGTACAGGGTTCTTACCACTCCTAGAGTCCAAACTGTCAACACCAGTAGAACCAAGAGGTTTGACTTCCCCAAACCTTGGTTTTCCTGCAGTTACTATTGTCTTGGAAGGATTCCTGTGAGCAGATGAGTAGCGCTCCGCCAGATCTGCAGCTTCCTCTCCCGTCTTTGGGTTGTGCTCCTTCACCCAAGTACGAACATCTGGATGGAGTACACGAAGATATTGCTCCAGGACAATGGCTTCCCCGATCTGGTCTCTGCTGCGGTTCTCAGGTCACATCCATCGCTTATAAAGTCCTTTTATCCTGTTGTAGGTCTCTCGTACCGTCTCTCCCACTGGGACATTAATGTTACGGAAGCGTTGTCTGTAGGTCTCTTCAGTAACATTGAATTTTGACAACACTGCTTTAATAGCATCATATGAATCAGATTGGTCTTCATCCATTCCAGCATAGGCCTCAAGAGCTCTTCCAGTCAGCAAAGTAACAACTCTAGCAGCCCATTCACCTGGTTGCCATCCCCATGTTTTTGCTATGCGCTCAAATCGCACAAAGAAACTTTCTGGATCCTCACCATCTTTGAAGTCAGGTATTCTGGGTTCACCTCTATGGGTCATTTCATTCCTCTGTGGTTGATCAGCTTGGGCCACATGGGGTTGATGTTGAGCAGGTAATTGTTGAGAGGATGAATGTTGCTCAGCTGTAGGTGGAACTGCTGATGGTGGGTGGAGGTGTTTAGCTCCTTGCCTTGGCCTCTGTTTTGAAGAAACAGTTTCTCCTTGGTCAGAAGATTCAGTATTTTCCTGTGGCAAATCCAGTTTCATCTTTGGCAAATTGCTGCTTAATTGCTTGATCTGCTCAAAAAGAATGGCTTCTGTTTTTCTTGAGTGGCGCATAAATTCTCTCATTTCTTCAAATATATCAGGTTCAGAGAGATCCTTACTTGCACCACCAACAGTTGTCTTTGGTCGCACCACTGGTTCGGGGTCTGTTTCTGCAGCCATGGCTCCAAGAGGTAATGAGTCAGAGTCAATTACCCTTTCTTCCTCATCCTCCTCCATTTCTGCAGAGATGACATTCTTTGTCCCACGTGACTTGCCACGCCCTGCTCCTTTCATTTAGTCTGCTTTCTTTTGTCTTCAAAGGCGTATTATCCCACCTCTGCCACCAATTGTTGGAAAAGCAGGCGTGGTGCAGGAAGGACGAGGCATCATTCAGTTAGGTTTTCTCCAAAACTCAGTTTCAGTTTTTTTATTTTCCATCCACAGGCAAACAGAACTCATCCCTAACAAACCATCCAGCCCTTTATCATGACTCCCACACAGGAGGGCCACACCCCTTTTTACCACAGCTGCACTCAATGTGCAATTTAGACTCCAGCTTGTTCCACCTGGCCTATCAGATCAGCCCTTTAGAAAATCACATGGTTAACACAAAACAATATCACCACAATGCATTTGGTCTGAAAAAGAAAACACAATGATGTTATAGATCATTCCATCTAACAACCAAGGAAGACTTAGTGCTAACATCACACAACACAGACGACACATCACACAACACAGACGACACATCACACAACACAGACGACACATCACACAACACAGACGACACATCACACAACACAGACGACACATCACACAACACAGACGTCACATCACACAACACAGACAGCGCATCACACAACACAGACAACACATCACACAACACAGACGACACATCACACAACACAGACAGCACATCACACAACACAGACGACACATCACACAACACAGACGACACATCACACAACACAGACGACACATCACACAACACAGACGACACATCACACAACACAGACAGCGCATCACACAACACAGACAACACATCACACAACACAGACGACACATCACACAACACAGACGACACATCACACAACACACAACACAGACGACACATCACACAACACAGACGACACATCACACAACACAGACGACACATCACACAACACACAACACATCACACAACACAGACAACACATCACACAACACAGACGACACATCACACAACACAGACGACACATCACACAACACAGACGACACATCACACAACACAGACAGCGCATCACACAACACAGACAACACATCACACAACACAGACGACACATCACACAACACACAACACAGACGACACATCACACAACACAGACGACACATCACACAACACAGACAGCACATCACACAACACAGACGACACATCACACAACACAGACAGCACATCACACAACACAGACGACACATCACACAACACAGACGACACATCACACAACACAGACAACACATCACACAACACACAACACACACGACACATCACACAACACACACCACACATCACACAACACAGACAACACATCACACAACACAGACAGCGCATCACACAACACAGACAACACATCACACAACACACGACACATCACACAACACAGACGACACATCACAGAACACAGAAGACACATCACACAACACAGACGACACATCACACAACACACAACACAGACGACACATCACACAACACAGACGACACATCACACAACACAGACGACACATCACACAACACAGACGACACATCACACAACACACAACACATCACACAACACAGACGACACATCACACAACACAGACAGCGCATCACACAACACAGACAACACATCACACAACACAGACGACACATCACACAACACAGACGACACATCACACAACACAGACGACACATCACACAACACAGACGACACATCACACATCACACAACACAGACGACACATCACACAACACAGACGACACATCACACAACACAGACGACACATCACACAACACAGACGACACATCACACAACACAGACGACACATCACACAACACACAACACAGACGACACATCACACAACACACAACACATCACACAACACAGACGACACATCACACAACACAGACAGCACATCACACAACACACAACACATCACACAACACAGACGACACATCACACAACACAGACAACACATCACACAACACACACGACACATCACACAACACAGACGACACATCACACAACACAGACGACACATCACACAACACAGACGACACATCACACAACACAGACAACACATCACACAACACAGACAACACATCACACAACACAGACAACACATCACACAACACAGACGACACATCACACAACACAGACGACACATCACACAACACAGACGACACATCACACAACACAGACGACACATCACACAACACAGACGACACATCACACGTGAACTGGTTTCACACACCAACATTCTCAGAAATCTCTCAGAACTTCTCCAGCTCAAACGTGACCTCAGAGTAAACGAACATGACAGCGTTCATCTGATTGTAAACAACAGTGAACAAATACAAACAGCTGTTATGATGTGGGATCCCCCTCACCCCGTGCAGCTAGTGACTGTCACCTCACTCTCTGATTGGCTACATGTCACATAATCGGGTTGCACTGGCGGTAATTGGTTGCATCCTTTAGATTGTTGAAAGAGGAGAATCGGGGTAAGTATCCTCTTAAAAACCCTACAGTGTGAACCGGGCTTTAGTTACTTGAACAGAAGACAACTGGACTTTTGACTCGGTTAATGAAGATGTCCCACCTGTCCTCCTAAAGACTGATAGAGCTTCATTTGTGTGCTGTTGTCAGATGTGGATTCAAACACTTGGATGATGTCTGAGAATCTCTGGTTTCCTCTCAACCCTCGTGTTTGTGCTGTGACTGGAGACATGCCTGTGCTAGCATCAACGTCTCTCCTCTCTACAGCCCAGCATAACCTACATTTAGAAAATCAATTTGTAAGCCTCCATCCTGATAGCTTTTAAAAAAGATAGAAAAGAAAAAGCGGGCTGAGATTTGTTTGCTCTAATCCGCTGCAGCCATTTGCTTTCATCAGTACTTTAAAGTGACCATGAGATCAGCTGTGGACTGACAGCTTCGTGTGCAATCAGAGCAGCGTCTGAAGTGTCACTCTGCAGCATGCGTGTGATGCTGCTTTTACCCCTGCTGAGTCATAAAGTGCCTTTCATGTTTCACACAAGTTTGTCGACAGCGAACGCTTAAAGAAATTACTGTAACTTCTGATAAGAGCGGTCTGAAAATTTAAAGGCGTAAAATTGCAGCCAGTTGCAGATTTACTAAGTGCAGGCGTACTTGGAGAGAAGTGATTGATGGGAAGTATATTTCACAAAGAAAACAGTGAGTGACTCCAGTCCAAACTCAGCTCCTCCAAGCCTGATGAAGAGGAGGAACTTTAGAGGCTGCAGTGTTTGTTCCTTTAACTTTTCTCTCTTTCTTCCTGCTTGTTGGTCTGTGTTCTGATCTTAGCTCAGTTTATCCTTCACAAACATGCAGAGCTCCTACCAGTCTGTCCAGGTACAGCTCTCACTATAGGAGCTGTGTGTTGAGAACATCTTGTCCTTTATTCTAACCATGTACCTGCTCCAGATCTCAGCTCACATCTGTCTTAAATCCTCTAAACCTGGAAGCGTTTCACCATAACTGACCTGCTAACTGGGACTCCTTCTCTTAGTGTCTGAGCTGCTGTCACGGAGCTGCAGACATGAGTCAAATAAACAAAAACACAAAGTGGTCACTGAAATAACTTCAGTTTACTGATACTCAGATGTTGAACCAAACGGGTCTGGACTGAAACGATGGAACCCTTAATTCATCTTAGTTCAACCTTTGGAGGTTTCTTTTTGTGTATCTGATCTAAAACATGTAAACATGCTAATGCCTGCTCTGGAGCCTAAAGGCGGAGCCTCCACCTGTCAGGTCGGAGGTGTTTTTCCATGCAGGTCATAGTGAACAACAGTTGTTATGGCTGGCCAAGAGATTTTCATCCTCTCTGTATCAGATGCTGCTGCTCTGTCAAAGACAGCGTTCCTGAGAAACGCACAGCCTTGTCAATGGTGTCAGAGCCACGATGCTGTGGCTGTCGTGTTATTTGATGCCAGAGGCAAACTCTGCTTTCTGAAGCAGCTGAATGCTCTTTTTGAGACAAGATAGTGAAATGATATTGAATACCTAGAAACAAAAATCTGTGGAACAACAAACAAGAATACGAACAGTACAGGCAGGACAATAAAGCATGATACAAAACTTTTGGACATCTAAATGTAATGTTGATGGTGTATTTAGCCACAGGTTTACACTGAATTCATCCTGTTGGTTCTGATGTAAAGAAAAAATCCTCCAGTTTCATCAGAGCTTCTTTTACCTCATAGGTTCCTGAGCTTCAGATTGGATAAAACCATCAGAACTCTAAAAAGGTTTAGTCCTGATTTTCTGATTAACTAACTAACAGTGGCGTCTCTGGCATCATATGTTAGGTGTGGCACAATTCTAATATATAACTATAGCACAAACTTTCACATTCAAAATGCAATTTAATCTAAATCTAATTTAAGAAAACAACTATTTTATACATGAAATTGCACATAAAGGTTCACTCACCAGCGTTGTTCATTTCTTTAAAAGAGAAAATGCAAATCATTTTAAAAAATCTACTTTGAATTATCTTTTTGTCCTGGTAGCTCAGGAGTTAATCAACACTACAGTAGACTGAGAAGCTTTGCTTTCCCACCAAAGGTGAAGGTAACGTCACGTGTGATATTCCAGTGTTTTAATTGGACGGTCTGGGTTTGGGGCCCAGCGCTTTGTGCCCTGTTAGTGTCTATTGAGAGCGTGTTGCGCATGCAGACAGTGATTTTCAGATGCTTGTCTTTTAGACAGGCTGCGAGGGGCT
This sequence comes from Callopanchax toddi, assembly GCA_006937965.1. Taxonomy (NCBI): domain Eukaryota; kingdom Metazoa; phylum Chordata; class Actinopteri; order Cyprinodontiformes; family Nothobranchiidae; genus Callopanchax; species Callopanchax toddi. The sequence continues at coordinate 222,575 of SSNR01000288.1, forward strand.
GGCCCGTTGCCAGGATTTCAAGAGGATTTAACCTCTTTAGCTTGTCAGTATCAAAGCAAAGACTTAGATATGATTACACAGATATTTATAACAGAATATTTTGGTAACAGAATGGGTTTTTATCCAGTATTAGTCTAAAAACGAACTATTCTTTCCCACTGATCCCCACAGCGCCATCTGGTGGCTGGTGGGGCCGGGACCTACCAGCCCTGCATGACGAGACGCCACTGCTAACTAAACCATTAAAATCAGACTGAATTAATCAGAACCTCTGAACACATGAATTTCATCTAACCAGTGATTTATGGAACAGAATCAGAGAGAAATGAAGTCTCAGATGGTTCTGACCCAAACAGCAGCAGGTCTGAACCCACTGGTTTACTGAGAACTGGAACCTCTTGGAGTCCTGAGAGAAGGAGGTCCCTCTGCTGTCAGGACTGTCACTCCCTGCTGTGAGACCACCTCTTTTCTCACTTCCTGTTTTATTCTGAAGTCTCCCTCCTGTTTCAGTTCTGTTTCCTGTTTCTCATTACTCTGATTCCTTACAGCTGTTTGTGTTTGTATTTAAACCAGTCTCTCCTCTCTTTCAGTTGCCAGTTTGATAGTTTCCTGACTCTCGTCCCAGCCTCAGTTTAGATCTTTGTGCCTTGACCTTTGAATTCATAGTTAGTTTAGAACTTTGTGCTTTGACCCTTTTTCTGGATTTAGGATTACCCTTTTGCCTCACGACTTGGATCATTCTGCCTGACCTTTTAATAAAGGGATTTTTGTGTTCACTTTAACCTGCATTTGAGTTCTCCTTCGTACCTGCTTAACAAGGACATCCACCGTCAGAGGAAAATACTTCAGATACACTAAAAACACAGCCAGCATCACCCAGATGACTGACTGGTTTAGTGCGGGAGATAATCAGGTTTCTGTGTAGAGGATCCAGAACACCAGGGATGGAGGAGGGGGTTGGCAGCAGATCGTTTTATTGCACAGATTTTTTCTCCTCTCTTAGACAATTCCCCGGAAATGGGAATCTGTCGTTGGCCTTTCCTTTTAGAGGAGGTCGCCCTGCAGTCCGAATAATTAAAGGCAGATCTCCAGTTATCTGTCCTTGTCAAGGATCTGGAATCCCTGATGAGCGGTAGTTTTACCTCCTGATAATATCTTTCTAAATGTGCAGAATTCAGCTTTAACATTTACAAATGATCCCACTGAATCTCTAGATAGCAAATCCTCACTATTATAGAGGTCTATCCAAGGCTTCCGATGCAGTGAATGAACTGAACTACAGCACAGATTTATCAGCATCTTTGTCTGAACAAACCGTGTTTGAAACGGATGTGTGACATCTCAGAGCCTGCAGGCATCTTCTGATGAACTGCTCTGTGTCGAGCTCTGTTTAGGATCTCTGTGGGCTTCAAGAAGCTCCGAATGAAGAGCAGCAAACCTTCTGTGATTAAAAACATGTTGTGGCAGCAACAAAACAACAGTTTGATTCTCTCAAATGCTAATTCAAAGCTTTGGATCCTCTCTGTCACCTCTTCAAGGTCCTGAGGTTGAGTCACTGTTCTTATGTCTCACATCCAGGAATCAGTGGGAAATAAAGTTTGAGACAGTTTGTTTTCAGAATTCATCTCATTTCGTTCCTACTTTGAAAAAAGGTTTTGTACTAAAGAATATCACAATATCTAGTGTTAAAAGACCCAGTTCTTCGGTACCAAGTCGGTACTAAAACAATTGAAATGTTACGGTACCAGGTACCGACCAGCAGGTCAACCCGGTTCTTGCTGCGCTATCAAATCGTTTGTCATTTTCAGTCATTTTGACGGGTTCCAATCACACAGAGAGTGTGTGTGGGCGTGCGTACCATCAGACCACGCTGTATTCGCCAGCCGCTGCAGCGGTCCCGCTGCGAACAGCCGTTTCTCGCTCCGTGACGGCTGATGGACACCTGGGACCCCATTTTTAAACCTTGCTCACGCAGAAATGGGTCTGAAAGTTGCGTAAGTTTTCATACTTGGAGACCCTCACACACACACACACACACACACACACACACACACACACACACACACACACACACACACACGACATGCACGCACACACAAACAAGAACAACACTCTCCACCCGTGTCTCAGCACAGAAAAAGGAGACTTTGAATGAAAATCTGTGGCATTTAGGAGTTAAATCACAGTCTGTTCATGTCGTCAAATGGTAAAACTGCACTTATTGGTGCATTATTGTGATCAGCTGTGTAGTTCTTGTGATTACTGAGACATGAATGCAGCAGTCAGAGGCACTCGTGCGTAATGCTCCAGACTCTGGACGGGGAGAGTTTTTGAGTTCTTCAGATGAAGGCTGGCTGATCAGCTGGTTTATTCTCTAGATCAGATTCAGTCCTATGGATTTATGAGCTGAACTGGGTCTGGTGTGGAGGATTCAGTGGAGGATGAAACGGTCGAGGAACAATTACAATATTATTTAAAAGGAATGAAATAATGCTGCTGAAAATGTCATTATTATAAGTTTTTTAAATTAATAAGTGATGTATAAAAATAGATAATGACCAGATTTTTTTCACCGTCAGTCAAAATGACGGAAAACGAAAAAGTCCAGCGCGACCTCTGATTTACTTCATGTGTTTGTGTTTTGCTTCGGTACTGAAATTGGTACCAAGAACTGTGGAATTTCACTGGTATCAGTACCAAATAATGAAATTTTGGTACTGTGACACCACTAACAATATCTAATAGTATCCAGTAGATCAGTTTGTTTGTGGGGTGGGGCTTCATGGAGTTCCTGATAGTTTGACCTGAGGTGAGGAAGCGGATCAAACCTTCTAATTGGCAGCCAGACGCTCCTCCCACTGATCCACAGTCAAAACCCTCCCTGTGTCGTGATGCTGACACTCCATCATGTATTGTATTAAAGGGAGGTCCCTGATTATTCTGCAGGTCTGCATGAAGTTCAGCCTTGAGGACTAAACAGATGAGTCCTGTTCCCTGAACAATATATCTGTGTTTGGACCTAATCATGCTAACCTCTGCTGTGACAAACTGATTTATTTGTCGGCAGTAATTTGTAATGGTTTTGAGAGGCACCAAAAATTGATGGTGTCCCGCCAATACGGATAGCAAACGAGAAAACGATCCCAGCTCACTCGGTTGTTCTGCAGCGTTCAGGTTTCCTCATCAGCAGAATGAGTTCCATCGATTCTCATCCTGCATCATTTGTTTAAAATCGACCAGAGAGCTGTTTATTCAGCTCACACCAGAGAACCAGCTGCACGTTAGCTGTGCACTAGATGCACCGAGCGTGTCCACACACCTTCAGCTAGAACTTTACTTCTGTTTCTCAGAACTTTTCATCCTACGCTGAATTATCTTGTCTGATTCATGAAGTTAAATCAAACTATTTAGTTCTACAACACCTTTCTGGGATCTCCAGTGTTTTGGTCACAGTGTGGTCCACAGCTTCCAAGTTCAGAGCATCTCCTGGTAGAATAGACAGTGGCGGCTGGTGAAATATATTTTGGTGGGGCGCATTTTTGCAAGTCAGTTTTCAGATGCGCTCTAACCACATCTCAGCACTGTTTTTTATTTTGCACCGAGGAGGAGAGAGCCTTTAGGAGCAGCTGTTGGGTAGGTTTTGGTAAGTGCGATGTTAGCAGTTATTCTGAGGTCTTTGTGGTTAGCCACACATGCTAATGTTAACATAGCATCATAGCTTTTTTCTTTATAAAAATGACTCATAAGGCATTGATTTGCACAAGAGAACACTGCAAAAGTGTACAAAATATAGTTTTATATAAAAAGGAATTTATATTTTCTTAAAGTGATAATATGCAACTTTTTCATATTTTTAAATCTTTTCCTTGAGCCAGTCTGTGCTAATATGACCCTTTACAGAGTTAATGAAAAGTCACTTAGCCCCATCTGGTGATTAGATCCGGAATACCACGATTGCAAAATCTTCGTCGCCGTCACGGTACCCAGGAAGTCACGTGTCTCACAAGGGTTAGGCTAACCCAATGTGGCTAGCTGTTATGCTAGCGCTGGAGTGTTTTTAGCTCATGATTCCTGATTTTTTTCAATCTCTCCCTGCTTGAACACAGCTGATTTCTTTGAAGGAGTAAATAACCGCTCCTGTAGAAAACTATGAAGGCTGAGGAGACATTTCAACAGGTAGATTTAGGCGTTTAGAAGCTGAAACAATATGCTAACTTGTGTAATGCAGTGATTTAAAACAGACACCAGAGGGAGCCCAAAACAAGAAAAACAGCATATTATCACTTTAACTAATTTTATTTACAAAACAAACAAAACATGAATAAACGTTTATCAAAATGATTAAAGATGTTATAAAAGGGTCTAGTTTAGTTTCTGAAAGAAAGTGAAGTTGAGTAATTATAAAATGAACCTGGCTGAGTTGATTTTAGTAATTACTGATAATTGATCAGTTGTGATAAACAATCTGACATCATACTGGCCAAGGATTACTGTAGCAGATCAGCTCCTGATGGATCCAGGCTGTCTGGAGTAGTCGGTCTCTACGAGTTCAGAGGAAGTCCTTTCCGACTCGGAGGGTGACTTGTCCTTGGTGATCAGGATCACTTAGGCTGGACGTAGACTGGTCCCAGGGAACTCGTTTTCTGGTTAAGCTATTGACCTTGGTGTCTCAAAAGATGTCGAGTTCAATTTAGCAGTTCTGATCAAATTGGAGCTGGATTCAAAAATATGGTTCTTCATGGATTAGAATTTAGTGTTGTTTCAGAGTCCTCTTAAACCAGGGTCTGGAATCTGGCCTGATTCCAGACAGGAGGTCTCAGTCTGCATCTTGGCAGAAACTCTGGAGGCTCAGCCCACACAGAAGAATAAAGCCTAGTTTACACTTCTCCGACAGCACGTTTGCGCTCACACGCAGACGTATTGACGGAGACGTTTTTGATTTTTACTTCTTCGTCAGTGTTGTGAAGCAATTCTCCAGCAGGACAGCAGAGGGCGTATAACTTTTCTGCAGTAATGCCTCTGGTCGACCAAAGTTTGTTTACTTCAGCTCAGTAATGGCCGACAGAGAGTGAATTCTGATTGAGTTTAAACGATTGATCTCGAGGAACAAACAATGTTGTTAAAAAGAATTAAACAGGAGTGAGGAGATGTCACACAGTGAGAATTTGGTTTTAAAGTTTTTATTTGCATGATTTTTCTGGCTTTTATATACATTTATTGCATGTTTTATTTTTCATTATTGCATGTGCTTTTAACTTTTTTGATCACTGTGGACTCTTAGCATGATTGTAATGACTGTCACCTGTGGAGAAGTGGGCGTGGCCAGGAGGAGGCCTATTTAAGTGCCACAGAGGAAAGGAGAAGGGATGAAGGACAGACACAGGACTGAGGCACAGGACTGAGGTGGAGAGGAGGGAGGCCAGGAGGCGTCCCTGGCCCCCAGCTTGGAGATGAGAGGCCCCCCAGCCTGGAGATGAGAGGCCCCCCAGCCTGGAGATGAGAGGCCCCCCAGCCTGGAGATGAGAGGCCCCCCAGCCTGGAGATGAGAGGCCCCCAGCCTGGAGATGAGAGGCCCCCATGGCTGGAGAGGAGATGCCTGAGGACCTCTTCTTTTTAATTACTTTTTAAAAATCTAATTGTATTTAGTCGACGGATAATGGCGTTGCGTGTCTTCATAACGACGCAGACGGAGAAGTATAAATCAGGACTCCAACTTCAGGATTCAACTCAGACTGAGACTGAACTGGAGAAATACAGAAACCATCTGTTTTTATAGGATTTAGGATTAACCAATGATTTGCCAGGAATTGGAAAAGAGGCGTTCTCAAGATTCTCTGTTCACTTTCTCCTGAGGAACTAAAGAGAATGTATTTTCTTAGAATCATGGTTTAAACTCAGCTAAATAAAGGTCATTATTAATATTTTAATATTAATATGACAATAAAACAAGATTAAATCATCAATTAGAGACATCTGATGTATTTAAGATTTAAAATAATGCATTTTAAATATTTTCATTAATTATGATTTAACCAATAGTTTCTAAGCATTGAATTATGATTAAATACATTTTTATGATATGCAAACAGTGTTATTCATTTGTCATTAAGTCTGTAAAGAAGAGAAAATGATTTTATAAAAGTCATGAGTTTCTTCATAGGACGTCTGAAGCTTCAGCGCAGTAGAAATGTTTAGTCTAGGGTAGTGGTGGTAAGGATGAGCTTTGCAAGGCTGAAGGAAAACAAAGCCTTGTTTTGGATTCACGAGACTTCGTTACTGGAGCAGAGCCTGCTGTCTGCACTAGTCTAGTATTAGAGTGGCCAGTGGCTTCAGTTGTTGACCTTTGACATTTGCATGATCTTGTGATTGCTACAACCATTATGAAGTGATGTATACTGTGAATAACAAACTTACATTTTGCATATTATTTATAGATGCTTTATTAATACAGATTAGAAATTTGTGAATTTTCTTGATGTCTGATTTTGCAGTGAAGGACTTTCTGATGTTCTGAGATTTACCCTTTAACTCAGGTTCTCATATTTATCAAATCTAAGTTGTGATGAAACTGGTTCCTTGCAGAGGAAAATTTATAATAGCATTTTCTAAAAAGTGCAACACTTTTTATTTCATTAAAAAAATGATATAATTTATTATTTCATTTTTAAGGTCTGGAGATCTCTGAACACTGAACAGAATATAGATTCTGATATTGTTGAAAAGAATGTTATAAAGAATAATGTTTGTGATGTGACCTGATGTTGAACTAAACCTACATTATGAAGCAACCTTTACTGGCACTGAATTAGAAATAATTCAGAAAAATACACTGAATTACAACAGTGTGCTGTTGAATTAACATATAAGGTTCGGATCACATGATTTAGTTAATAATAGGTTGGGAGTCTAAAGTCTGAGGCCTGAAACTCCAGGGCTGAATAGACGTCCCACTCCGGCCCTGTTCAGGAGCCCGAAGGCTCTCCTATACGTTATATTGAAGAGGGTTCCAGTGCACATGCACCAGTTATAGTGTAGGTCTATGGTATAGATTTGTGCACCCGAAGCATGCACAGAAACCCCCAAAGAAACAGGAAGTACATCACACGACCTTTCAGTCTGGTACAAAAAATGAGAGAACATTTTAAAACTACAGCACTATAGTATGTATAATGAATAGATCATTTTGTTTAATTTTCATGGTTTTATTAAAACTATTTTGTGATAGACCCTGTGCACGAGAAAATGCTAACTTCCGGGTTTGAGACCAGATGCACTGTCTTTCGTTTCCTGTAGCTGTATTTGACGGTCAATCCTTACTGCGGAGATGGAATACAGAATCATGTCCAAATTACGAAAAGGAATGGATCGGGTTAAAAAAAGGTCGTTGGCAAGGGTCTCTACTGTATATATTAGGATTTACGATGGGGAAGGTTGTGAACACCTCATCTCTCTCTCATGAAATCATAATGAACGTTAATATTATACAGAGTCCCGCAAAGCGCACATAGCTGTGCCTCACTGCGCTGCGCTCGACTCCGGAGAGTTTTTATTTTTATATGATGACTGGCTGATGGACTAATTTAGTGTCTAATCCTATGGATTTATGTGCTAAATGGGCCCGGTGTTTGATCAATCGAATAGGAACCGAGCGATCTGCAGCTTCTAAACAGGTTCTCCAAACCGCGACCGTCAGCGGAGGATTACACAGCATGTAAACAAACCGTAAAAAAGCCACAGCATATACACAAATAATTTACGTTGGTAAGGGTCTCAAACTATAAGTATTGACGATGGGGAAGGTTGTGATTTACCTTCAAAATTAGATAAATACTGCAAAATTTGAAGCCTTTCTCTCGTTTGCTCTTTGGCGCAGGGAAAAACTATCAACAAGTCGGTGAACATCATCAACAGAAATATTAGGCAAATGCCCTAGACATCTAGAAAAATTTAAATCGCCGCTTAGTCCACTCATTTTGTCGACTTCTTCGGGAATACAAGACCGTAAATAGGGTGCGACCAGGCGAGAATATCAAACCGGAAATAACACACTGTACAGGAGTCTTCCGAGTAGGATCTGGCTGCGGACATCAAAATGGCGTCCAAAATGGCGTCCCAACCACGACCGGAAAGACCACGACCGGAAAGACCTTGCAACCATCGACGGAAGTAAGCGGGGGGGTGGGTGTGCGCATGCGCGATTCACGGGGAATGTTCACGTGGTGTGTGAAGCTCTTCAGTAAACGAGACACTTCGCCTCTAGCTCACCGGTACCGAGTTGGAGCCCCTCTAGCTCACACGTTACGTTACACCATTTAAGCGGCACACTGCCAGTGCCTTTTAGCTTTCAACACACAGCGGGATTTGTAGAGGTACGTTTTCCACGAGGTACGGAGTCCACGAGCTAACGCTAAAGCTAAAACAATAGCTACAGGTTATTGTAGCTCAGTACTTTACCTTAAACTATTTTTCTTGGCTCTGTGCGCTCGGTCCTGCTGCCTGTTTGTTCACACAGTGAATAGCGTTAACTTTATAGATCTAACTTAAATATAATATAAAGAGTACTTTAGTAAGTCGTTTTATAAAACCTTTGACAGTGTGAATTAATCCCTGTGTGCATGTTTTTCAGGTGACGAATTCTTAGAGATGAGGTGAGCAGCTGAGAAAGCCATGCTGCAGAAAATTACTTTAACCACAAAATAAAGTGTTTGTAAAATGGAGTGGTATTTTTTTCATGTCTTTCACGCCAAATAATACTGAAATACTACCCAGTTATGGATGTTTTGAAACAATTATTGATACAGCTTAGGGAGCAAACTGCTAAGTTTGTTTTCACTGTTGCTTCGGTGATTCCAGTACTTTATTAATTACTAGTACTGTTTATACACATCTGGGAAAGTCTGTTAACTTACATATAAATGTATAGTCCTTATACAGCCTTAAAATATTGTAGTGAATATACTTCTGTTGTTAAACTAGATTTCCTGTCTGAGGTACAAATGAATTTACTATTATGTTATAATGTAAGATTTAAATGTAGATTAACTTTGTTCCACTTGTTAAATGCAGCTAAGTCTGTTCAAAATTAAGAAATAAAAGTTAAGGTCTGCAATTTAAAAATAACGTTTTTTAAAAATCTACTTAGGTTAAATGTGTCTTGTTAAAAGCCCTTTTATCTTACCAAAATGAAGATTTTTTAAAAGTTTGGTTTAAGTTTGCTAGTCCGGCTGCAGCCAGATCCTACTCAAAAGAAACTACGTTTTTCTATTTGTTCTTTAAAGAGTAGAATTTACTATTAGGTGTAGCCTCCCCAAATAGGCTACATCCTCTGACCTTTGACCTCTGCTGACCATCACAACAATAATCCATCTTTTTCCCAATAACTTGGAATACAATCACTCTTGGATTATGTTTTAACCTGAATCAAGATCCCTACAGGTGTCCAACTGTCCACTTTCAGGTGTCCATCTCCCAGATGACCTTAACTGGACACTAACTGGTCTAATAAAACACTCTCTGTAAAGAAGTTTTTTCTGTAACACCACAGACTGGTGTTCCAACTGTAATCTCTTGTTTACAGAACATTCTCTTGTAGTGTTTCTGCTCAGGGTCACCCACACACTCACACTCAAAGTGTTATAATGCTTCTCTGCTATGTCATGCATTTCTACCATTATAATGTGAGTCTTAACGGGCGGAAGTCATGTGACTTGGTAACTCCCCACCAGTCCCTTGTCCAATCAGAACGATTCACAACTTCGCTAACTCAGTTCTGATTAGTACACTTAACATCTTCTGATTGGTTAAATTTAAGATAACTCGTCTCAAAACTAATACTCAGTTCCGGTACGAGTCTTGTCTTGTCTTGCTGGTCTTGTCTTGACAGTCTTGTCGAGTCTTCATACAGTCTCAGTCTTGGTCTGAGCTACAGCCTGAAGCAGTTGGAGCTGCTATGCTGCTATCTTAGCTGAACCCTTATCAGCTTTGAACAAGGCCTCTCAGTCTCTCCCTCACCACGGGAAGATCAGAAATGAATTCAGCATGCCTGCTGAAATGCTTCCCTTGCTGATCCGGACGTATCCACGGACTGTCCGGCGAGGTCCTCGGCGGCCACGCCTTCCAGGACCACCACTCCGAGTCTGGGGACTCCAGCCTCAGCTCGTGGAGAAACCAACGCCTGCCAGATCCAGGAGCGTCCACCTGTCAGTGAGCGAACACCACTTTCTGATCGAGAGGTTTGCTTTGATAAAGCTTAATTCTTCCACTCTAAATTAAGCCAAAACTAAATTCCATAACAAACTCAGATTAGCCTAAATTGACTCTTAAAGTCCTAACTAGGTTAACTAAATTAACTAACTTCCCTAGTCATTAAAACATATGCTACGGTCCGTTAAAACTCACAATTAAACTATCTATAACATCCTCAACATGTTTAAGAATATTAATTGTGTTTACATCAAACTTTCAAACTGTCTTATCTGTCTGTGTTCTTAGGTTTTTCAAATTAAATGGTTGTTCAATCCTTATCTGGTCTCAGTTCACGTTATTAATAAGGTATTTCAATTCACTGTACTCTTTCAAAGAACCTAGATAATTCCTGTAAACACTAAATATAAGTGATAGTATTGGAGATATTTTCTCCATATAAAACTTCCAAAACTTATTAGTGAATTTACAGAGGGTGTAGTTAAAATAACTAAATAGTTATTTCAAAACGCTACATAGGTTATAATGTAAGATTTAAATGTAGATTAACTTTGTTCCCCTTGTTAAATGCCGCTAAGTCTGTTCAAAATTAAGAAATAAAAGTTCGCCAGGTCTGCAATTTAAAAATAACGTCCGATGGAGGCATTTCCGGTCGTGGTTGTGACGTCATTTCCTCTCGTGGTTGTGATGTCATTTCCTGCCGTGGTTGCGATTCCATTCTAGACGCCATCTTTGAGGTCCGCAGCCAGATCCTCTTGAGTCTTCCCACCGGAAGTAGCATATGCAAACGTGCACAGGGTCTATTCTAACCTTCTTCTTCTTCCTCCTCTTCCTGTGAGACTGGTGGGGCGGTGCTCTAGCTCCCCCTA
>SSNR01000288.1:242725-294066 GCA_006937965.1 Callopanchax toddi
CCCCCCCCCCCCCCCCCCACCCTGGCACCTTCAGAGCAACACCTGAATCCGTGTAGTCTTGTTAGCAAAAAGGGAATAACGAGAATACGAAATCAGATCCGTTTTCCTGTTTCGCCGTATTTCCAATTTTGTTTTGACATGACAAAACAAAAAAACTGCAACTTCCGGTTATTGCTTTTCAGAAACGAAAAAAATAAAAGAGCGAAAGATACACGGATTGAGAAGCTTTTACTACTGAGGCAACACAACCAGACAACCCAACATCCGCCCTCAGAGACTAGAACAGGACCAGGATCGGGTGATAAGTCACAGATGGGAGGAGTAAAGGACTGAAACTACATCTGTTCAACACTAACCTGAACTAATACATCAATGAGAGGTTCATTCATGGTTACTAGTGACAGTGACCAAACACAGACACCACCATGGCGCTATAGTCTGGAGGTCAGAAGATCCAGAGGTCTGATGGACAGAGGGAGTCCTGATGATCTGTGGTGTTGTCTCTATGCTGTCCTTAGAGTATCGGCTCCCTGCAGGTGGACAGAGTGTCCTCCTCACGTCGTTCTGTTTCTGTTGTGATTTCTTTGACTTGCGTTTTGTTTGGTTTCCTCAGCGGTTCAGAGGAATTCAGACGTTGGATTTGCTCAGCAGTGAGATGAGATGAGAGGACCGCCGTTTGACTAATGATCGTTCATGCTGTGTGATGTGTTAATTGGTGAAGCTTTAAAGATGCTGCGAGGCTGATGTTGCCTCTCTGTTTTCATGTTCAGCTTGACTGACTGTCTTCACTGATATTTAAGAGAATTCAATCTTTTCATTAAACTTTTGGCACATGACAAACTGCTGCTTTGATCAGAAACAAACAGGCTCCTTCTCTGGGTTTCAGGAGCTCAGATACAGTTCAGCTTGTGTTTTGTTTGCAGGTTTGACAGCAGCTGTTTATAGGCTGCTGTTCATTATCTCAAGGTAAGTGTTCGCTTCTCTTCAGACGTAATTCTCTGATGTTTTGTTTTTAAGTGAGAGGAAACATTTCCTGTGCACGCTGCTGTATTGAAAAGCAGATTCATCAGGAGACCAGATAAACATTAAGACAAAGGCAAAATGGGAGAATAACAAACAAACAGCTGGAACTCATTTTCAATTAACCAGAAGAAGAAAAGAGAAGCAGAACGAAGGAGAGAGAACAGACCTGCTATTACAGCCAAATCCTTCTGGGTGCTGCCGCCGCGCTGCTCCTTATCTTCCTTCGCAGCTTGATCTGAAGAAGAACAGATTCACTAATTATCCTCATAAAGACACACAACGGTGTGAAGACCTCTGGAATCTCAAGTACAACTCCGTTTTTGTCTCTGCTATTTAAACATGTTCTGAATTGAACTCATTTACATTCTTTTAATTTCCTCCTGTCAGCGAAGTGACGAAGCTCAGCAGATACAAATGTCTGATCTGAGTTAGGAATAAATACAATCAATAAGAAAGTCTGTCCTGATACAGTTGGTCTCCTTTAGGATTTAAAGCACCTCATAAAGCTTTAACTAAATAAGTTAGTCGCACTTGTCAAATTAATTCAAAAAGAAGAAAACGTTAATAAATTAAAATAGAGGCATTTTACGGACGATTAAACCTGTTTTCATTCAAATTTGACTTAGATTATTTTTGGGATTGTTTGGATGTTTTGACTACAGCTATATAAATCAACTCTTCATAGCTATTTATTATAATAATAATAATGATGTATTTTTTGTTAACACATCCAGTTAGCAGATTCAGGACGTCATTTTAAACAAGAAGATAACAGTAAAAACATGAACACATCCCGAAAAATTTTTAAAAAGTAAAAAATCTGAAAACAAAGAGATGAATGAGTAGGAGAAACAGAGAATAAAACATGTATTTAATGATAAGATCTGAATCCAATAATAAATAAAACTCTTGTGGATGGAAGCAGTCAAACTACGACAGATGGATCCACCCTCAGAACTGTGTAACAACGGTGTGAGCATCAGCCTGGTGACCAGTGTTGTTTACATTAACAAAGACTAGAACAAAATATTTCATCAAGGCACTTTTTTCACGAAGCTAATGAGCTGAACGCGACTCTCTGATGACTAGAATGAGACCAGACGTCTGTTAGTATTTGCCAGCGTGTCGAGAACGTTAGTGTGTGGTGCAGTAACAGAACTTGTTGTGGAACAGAACTTGTTGTGGAACAGAACTTGGGTGAACCATTTCATCGTAACATGTAAATCATGTGAACTCAACCTCCACTTCTGAGTGTAGCGTTACCAAATACGCTATAACCTCTGACCCCTTGAACATCACACAAACAATAATCATCTTTTTCCCAATAACTTGGATTACAATGACTCTTTTACTATGTTTTAACTAGTGCTGTCAGTCGATCAAAATAAATTAACTAATTAATCGCAAATCTGGACAAAATTAATCGCATTTAATTGCTTCTTTTCGGAAAAAAGAAATTACATGCAGTTTACAATGTCCATCCAAGAAATATGCCCAAAATTTTTTTTTTAAATCATTTTTAAAGCTTTTATAATTTATGAAAAAATGCATTTAAATTGCACTTAAATTATTAAGGGTCTGTCCAAAACAGATTTCCAACATGTGGAAACACTATGAGAGAATCGTTTTTTGCAGTGTTCAAACTGACCCACGGTCTGCCTCGTTTTTCAATGAGGGGTCCGAGTCAGGTTTCTCGTACCGAGCTGTACTGACACCTCCGCTCGGACCTCGGTGTCAGACTGGACCCGTAACACCTGCTGAACTGAACCGAACCGGACCATACGGCGAGAAAGGATTAGGAATAAATCTTAAAGGCTAGAGACCGTCCAGTTTCACCGCCGATTACTTTCGGTTTTCACGGTGGAAGGAGCGGAGAGATGAGTTCCGCTACCGGGTAGACCGGTGAAGAGAGTGACCTGATGAGATCCGAGAAGCGGGTGGGAGGGAGGACACGGGCTGCGTCAAGGAGCTGTAGGAAATCTGATCTTAACAAGCGCTCCGCCTTGCTTCAAACACAAGTTGCGTTAATTTTTTTAAACGCGTTATGTCTTCCAAATTAATCATCACAATTAACGCGTTAAATTTGACAGCACTAGTTTTAACCTGAATCAACATTCCCAGGTATCCAGATTGTTTTTCCGGAAGACCTCCACAGGATTCTTTAGTAATAATAAACTCAAAGACTTCCTGATGCCTCCTTCTAAATGACACTACTCTTAATTAAACTGAACAGAAATGTCTTTAATATGATTAATGCATTTTCTCCCACAGTGTTATGAATGTTTGATCCAGCTTCAGTATTATTTCATATTTCTACTTTGCTAAAAGGTTAAAATCAACATTATTACATATATTTACTCATGAAGGTAATATCGCTTTAAGGGCTTGAGTCATGTGACCTTGATAGAACCTTTCCATTGGTACACATCACCGTAAGGTTCCTTTAACTGCCTTCCACTCCCGGAAGTCTTGAGTACTCAGTTACCCTACACTGAGACCAGACGCTTAGCTGTCATCAGCTACACAACTGAGCTATTTCCTGAGTTGCCGGCTCTCCCCTGAACGGGTACCCGAACCCCATTTGAGCCGATGATCACCGCTCTTTCCTTCTGAGGCACAGACACCCCACGTCTGCCTCTCTCCACGACATGGGGAAAGAAGCCTTTGCTACGTTAGCTCAAGATGCTAACCACCAGCCGAGATGGGTCTTCTGACTGCTGTATCCAGGACAAACCCGGTCGTCCCGAGGAGGCTCAGCCCCCGACGGGCTCCCGACGGTTGAGAAGGGTGCCCACCTTCCAGCGGTTGTCAACCCCCACCGGAATTGATCCACGGAACACCAGCTAAGTAGAACCCACTCTCTGGTAACTGAAGGCCTCTGTTGATAAGCTCTACACTCCACGTAGCTTAACACCAAAGTAACTTCCTTTAACCAAACTCCCTTTTAAAATAAAATGACCCTAGTCTAAACATCGCAGACTCAAGTCATTAAAACTTATTTTAAGATCAACTTAGAACACTTAACATCGTGTTGACATGCTAAAACCTTGCTACCTCTGCTCATGTTTGTAACTGTTCATCCGTCAGTCTTTTATAATAAATACTGTAAAAGTCTTTTATTTCTGACGCAGTCTTCCATTCGTCAATAACAAAGGTACGTAGACTAACTCCCTGTCAATTAAAGAACCTACAGTAGATATTCCTGCTTTTATCACGTATAGTTGTCTAAACAAGGTATCCGGAGCACAGAGGCTCCCGAATAAACCCTCAGATAAACTAAATGATTTAGCAGAAGATGTTCAATAAAACTAAGGTTTT
This sequence comes from Callopanchax toddi, assembly GCA_006937965.1. NCBI lineage: Eukaryota > Metazoa > Chordata > Actinopteri > Cyprinodontiformes > Nothobranchiidae > Callopanchax > Callopanchax toddi. Next base: position 247,067 of record SSNR01000288.1, read on the forward strand.
AAATCACTACATGAGCATCCTCTTATTGTGGCGAGGTTGAACCCTTCCATTATTAATTACCAGGTGATCACTCTGTTTTCGTCTCTGGCAGCGCTCCCTCTCATCAAATAGATAATTATTCAAAGAGTCCTTGTGATAGCCCTGCTGATTGATTATATATTGTGTCCTAATGTAATCAACTCCACTCTGACTCATTTGATTTGCTTGTTTCTTTTGTTTTACTAAAAATGCGGCTCTACGTTCAACCATTCAACCCGCTGTTGAGCTAATGCTAAGCTAATGAGCTTTAGGTCCTGATGAGTGTTTTTATTCATTAAACAGTGACATGTCTTTGTAATTATTATGGCCGAACGTTAGACCAATACGTATAGTGTTGATTGAATACTTTGGTTATTGTAGTTTCATCCATTATGGAAGTTTTTTGTTATTTTTTCTGTTTAATGTCAACAGCCTATGGTACTTTTGAATTGATTGATGTGATTCTCATTTCAAACTTACTGATCTAAATTACTTTGTTAAACGATTAATACTTTTTAAACTAAACTAGACTAAAACTATCACACAACTAAATGAGACTATGACTAATCAGCATTTTAGTCCAAAACCATGACTGGTGGTGGTCTCACGTAGCCACCAGACCTACATCCACCTAGACAGTTGAGGAAATGTAATGAAGTTTGTCTTTATTACTTTTTTACATTAAAAACACAGTGTAAGTGTTAATTAATGAGCTTAGACAGCAGTGCTAATGAATACTATTTAAATGTCAAAGGAAATGGGTTCATTAGTGTGAAATAACAGCAGCGTTTCTCTGTCACCTAAATCTTTATTTATTTTACAAGATGACAGCCAACAAATAAAACACAATGGTGATAATTAAAAGAATGTTTTTGACTTGATGAGTTATAGATTTCTGTTCTCCACTCTTTTCACTCTCAGTCTGAGTAAGGCGGCTATTTGTGAAGCTCAGAGAACGGTAACATGGTGAATCAGAGGGGAAGAAGGTCCAGTGAGCCGTAAACAAACAGCACAGAGAGGAAATGACAAGAACACGTCAAAAATAGTTCTAGAATTAAATTATTTTGAGATGAATAAGAATTAAACTAACAGTGGTGCAAACAATACCCACAGTGCCTTCAGGTTTGAATAAGTAGGACACCTGCATCTGCAGCTGAACACAACCTGTAAATAGACCATTTAGTAGTGGATGTCACAGTCTGTCTGCTGGTGGCAGAAAAACATTGGAAATAAGAAAAGGATGAAAAACAGGAGCCAGAACAAACATAAAAGACTCAGCTGTCAGAAGAGAAATGAGAGAAAATAAAAAGTATCCTTTGTTTTTATGGAATACAGTCACTAAAGAGCAGGTGTCCATGGTTTTAACCATTAAACGAACCTATCAACAGCTAAGAACTTTCTAGCATTCTCATTGCATTCTAACGGTAAAAAAGCTGTTAGCAGATGTAGCATGTAAGCTAACAGTCTGCTGGCCTGTTTCCATGCTGATAGACAGCATCACTCAGTTTAAACACATTCAATGATTAACTGTGGCACTTAATGATGTTATTTCTGTGGAATAACTTTTACTTCACATCATGACAGAATACAAATAAGCCTGGCATATTGCTGTTTAGCTCCGTTTTCTGTTCCTGCTTCTGGCCTGTCAGCATGTCAAAAATCAGCTGACAGATCTCAGTGTTCAGTGTTCTGGATGTGATCACAGAGGGTAAAGTTGTTTGATGCTAAAGATTTATACGCCTAGACCCCTGTGATTACAGGTCAAGAAATGTCTCCCCATTGCTAATAGTTAGCCTATTAGCATAAGAGAACTCGTCTTCCCAATAGCCAGTTCAGTGGGGACGGGGAGCTGCTGACATCAACTGGGGCTATAGTCGGGCGGTGGAAGGAATACTTTGAGGAGCTCCTCAATCCCACCGACACGCATTCCTATGAGGAACCAGAGCTGGGAGACCTGGGGACGGACTGTCCTATCTCTGGGGCAGAAGTCGCTGAGGTAGTCAAACAACTACAGAGTGGCGGAGCCCCGGGGGTGGATGAGATCCGACCTGGGTATCTTAAGGCGATGGATGTTGTAGGACTGTCGTGGTTGACACGTCTCTGCAACATTGCGTGGTCATCGGGGGCAGTTCCTGTGGAGTGGCAGACCGGGGTGGTGGTTCCCATTTTTAAGAAGGGGGACCAGAGGGTGTGTTCCAACTATAGGGGGATCACACTCCTCAGCCTCCCTGGAAAGGTCTACTCCAGGGTACTGGAGAGGAGGGTCCGGTCGATAGTTGAACCTCAGATAGAAGAGGAGCAATGTGGTTTTCGTCCTGGTCGTGGAACTGTGGACCAGCTCTTTACCCTCGCTAGGGTGATGGAGGGGTCATGGGAGTTTGCCCAACCAATCCACATGTGTTTTGTGGATTTGGAGAAGGCTTATGACCGTGTCCCCAGGGACACCCTGTGGGGGGCGCTCCAGGAGTACGGGGTGGATGGTCTTTTGTTAAGGGCCATTCGGTCCCTGTACCAGAGGAGTGTGAGTTTGAGCCGCATTGCCGGCAGTAAGTCAGACCTGTTCCCAGTGAGGGTTGGACTCCGCCAGGGCTGCCCACAACAATACAATATTGATCAAAATAATTGTGATTATTATTTTGGTCATAATCGCGCAGCCCTACTGCACTGGACTGCATTGGTGACTAATTATTGGTGACTCTTATTTAGCATAAAAACCTAGCTAGAAGTGATGACACACTTTCTGCCACCACTTAGGCTCCACCCACAAAAATATGTAACCAATGTTTACAAACATAAAAGATTCCCAGGCTACAGCAGGAGGTTTACCAGAGCACAATAAAATAATTAACATTTTTATTATGAAGGACTGAATATAATTCATAGTTCATATAATAAAGGATGACCAGAACTATTGGTTACAACAATAATGAAAAGAGAAGAAATACAGTCAAGTTCAGTGGGGTTCACCTCCTTCAGATTCATAAATGACCTTATTTAAATTATTTGATCTATTTTAACTAACTTATTTATTGATATTTACAACAAAAGGCAGGAAACACCAAAACCAACTGAACTAAACACAAAACCACATCTGAGCAGACCTGAAGACTCTGATAAAGAACAGGAAGTGAGTGTAGTGAGGATGATGATGACTAGTGAAGAGCAGGATTAAAAAGAGACCAGAACAAGGCTCTGAGGACATCTGGGTCAATGACAGACGAAACTCTAAATAACAAAAAATAAATGAAAACCTTCAAAACAAAAAATCTAAGAGAACAGAACCAAAATGTCACGACATTAAAATGTTAAATCCAGAATAAACCTTCATGAAGAGAATCTGTCGAAACTAAACAGAATGGATGAGTGATAAAATACATCTCTCCAGAAGTTAAACTAATGCTGCTTGTTCTGACATGTTGTATAAAGATCAAATCCTGACTTTTTTAACAACAAATATAAACAAAGATATCAGTTTTTCTTGATGTGATTTCACAGTTTTTCTGAATTTGATAAGAAGTCCCCCTGATGGACACGTCCTTCGTCTTCATTAGAGCTGCTCAGGGGGAAATGATTGGACCTGCTCTTCACTAACGGGATCGATGGAACAGATTGTGTGTGTGTGTGTGTGTGTGTTACCTTGCAGCGTGTGTGAGGTGGACTCAGCCAAAGCTCCACAGTTTGACTGGACCAGTGGACCCCGGATGCTGATGAGAGAGCTGCCCCGGTTGGTCAGTGCTGCCTTCAGCGGGGCGACGTGGTTGAACTGGACCGAGGAGAGGCAGCCAATGAAACCTTTAGAAGCTGCTTTCATCACGTCTTCGTTGAAGTTCTCCATCCCTGCGAAGTCAGGAGGAAGAAACCCACTCATGACTCCTCTCAGACGAAACACCATCAGGTGGCGGCTGCTCCGAACAGAAGCAGAACAACTTGAGATTTATCTGCTTTTCTCAGATTGGAAGACTTACTGATGACTTTGCCGAGCGTCAGGGATCTGATTAAGATCAGCTCTGCATCAGATGACAGTGTGTACTTTCTGTGGATGTCCTGGTCGATCTGGTTGAGTGGAGAGAAATCAAATAACAAGGCAATTACACGAAATGTAAACCGAGGTAACAGCAGCAGCATCAGCAGCTCACTGCATTTTATAGATTGATATTTCTGTTCTCTGCAGCTTCACTTGAAACCATCTCTGCCCACAGTCAGCTGCTGAAGTGATTCTGACCTCTCTTCCATGCTGACTCAGACGCAACACTTAATACAACGATGTGGAATAAAACACCGCAGGATTTCATGTCCACTGCCTTTAACTCTGGTTTTTGTCTCCTTTAAACAAAAAGCTGCATGTTTGCAGAGCTGCAGGAATACTGGCCTTTTACTCCCCGTCTATAAAACATGTAGCGCTGATAATAAAGTACCCCCCCCCCTCCCCAGTTAATTCTAAATGTTTCACATCAGCAAAAAATCCTTCTTTGTCTGATACAGAATTTACTGATCTGAAAGATTTTAGTGATAAAAATAAAAAAACAGAACTAATCTGTGAGAGGACGATACTTTCTAATAACATTATTATACTAATAATACAGTATATTTATCAGTATTAATCACGTCTCAGGATACCTCTGATGGTTTGTTTCTAACTGTGCTGTCGTTGACCTTTAACCTCCTGAGTTCCTAGAATCCAGACAGAAAACAAGACGTCAGTTAATGTTGTTACGTTTGAAGTAGATAAGTGTCTAAAGGTGAAGTGAACCATCGTCATCTCAAAAGCTGCACCAACATGGATTCTGTCCTGATGGTTACTAAAGGTTAAAGTGATAATACGCAACTTTTTCATATTTTTAAATCTTTTCCTTGAGCCAGTCTGTGCTAATATGACCCTTTACAGAGTTAATGAAAAGTCACTTAGCCCCATCTGGTGATTAGATCCGGAATACCACGATTGCAAGAACTCCGTCGCCGTCACGGTACCCAGGAAGTCACGTGTCTCATGAGGGTTAGGCTAACCCAAAGTGGCTAGCTGTTACGCTAGCTCTGGAGTGTTTTTAGCTCATGATTCCTGATTTTTTTCCATCTCTCCCTGCTTGAACACAGCTGATTTCTTTGAAAGAGTAAATAACCGCTCCTGTAGAAAGCTATGAAGGCTGAGGAGACATTTCAACAGGTAGATTTAGGCGTTTATAAGCTGAAACGATATGCTAACTTGTGTAATGCAGTGATTTAAAACGGACACCAGAAGGAGCCAAAAACAAGCAAAACTGCATATTATCACTTTAAAGCTGGGGACTCATTTAGTTTATAATTATAATGAAACAGATGTAGTCAAAGTGTTGGATGGATGCTCTTCAAGTTAAAAGACACTACACTCTGACGTCATCAACCTTCAAAAGATTCAGTCATGGTTTCGAAATATATTCATTTATGAAAAACTAAATATTTGAACAAATCAAATCTAAAAAGTTTCAAAGCAGAGTAATAAGCTGAGAGGACTGTCAGCCACTTTCACTACATTTGGTATTCTGACAACATCTGGGCATCAGGCCACTGAAACCACTTAGTAAAGGTCACAGGAAAATGTGGTTAGAGAGCAACATGACACCCTCTGGAAACCTTTAGCTGACCTTCTGAGGCTTATCTTGTCATCCTGCTGCAGTGCACTGGTTGTAGAGCTGAGACGTAAAACAATCCTGGAAATTACTGAGAAAAATTCCCTCAACAACCCACCATAAACTGATGAATGAATAATTGAAGATAAATGTGTCTGCTGCGTTTGGGTCAGCCATGGTGTTAGCTGGTATATGTAGGACTAAACACACACACACACACACACACACACACACACACACACACACACACACACACACACACACACACACACTAGGGTTGCTCTTTTCCATGTTTTCATCCAGAACAGCGCTCAGACCTGGTGGATGTCGTTTTTTCCAGCAGGTCAGATACATGAATAAAGGAAAACTGCTGAACGGTGAAACTTTTGCTTCCTGTCTGATCAAATATAATGTCTAACCTATGATGTCATATTACAGTAAAATCGTTCAGAATAAACATTTTAAAGAGGAAGTGCCACATTAAGGTCAAACGTTATATTTAATAAATAAATGTGTTATTTTGACATTAAAAAGGGAATCAAGAGCTTAATCAGAACTGGCACCAATAATACCCATAATGCATTGTGTTACTGAACTATGAATTTATACTAATTAAATGACATTTTTTGCACAAATACTCTGTAACTTGATCTGAGGACAACCTGTAAATAACCAGAGTTTTACCAGAGAACAATAATAATAAACTCTCCTGTATATGCAGCCTGAGTTGGACTCTTATTTTGAAGGACTGAAGGAAGATGAGTGTGAGGTCAGCGCTGCAGCAGGAGGAAGGACTGCAGACTTTGGTCTGTGGCTGCAGCTCATTTCAGTGAAAACCTCTGGGTGTTTCTGTGTAGTAGTAAACAATACAACAGTAGGAAGAGAGAACTGAGAAAAGAGCCTCCTGCGTCAGAACCCCCCCCCCCCACACACACACACACACACCTCCAAACTAACTATTCCGTGACTGTAAACAATACCTGTACATTTGCACAATGACTATGAATTTTGCACTCTGAACTTGACATTTGCAGATTTTCTTTCTTCCACAGCATCAGTCTTCATCCTTTCTTTATAAAACTCCACTATCACCAACATTTATTTGATTATTTTACTGTGCTTCATTCATAGTTTATTATCTTTTGTCTAGCTGTGTTGTCATTTTGTGTTTCCACCACCTGGGAACATAAATTCAGATTGTGTCTTGCAGAAGTTTAAACGAGATGCCAGTAAAGAATCTAGAATCACACCCAGAACCAGGGGTGATAATAATAATAACAGAACAGAGATCAGCTCCGTTTCTTTTCTACAAATTCATCCTAGAAGCATCAGTGGTGAAAAACGAACCTGAAATCTACTTCCTGTCAGTAGAGGAGCAGGATGACATCATTCCAGGGCTTCCTGAAGGGGCTCTGAGTTTAGTGAAACTGTTCCAGGCTTTAATGACGTATTTAGTGCTCTCACCATACAGCCTCTTCCTGCACATCCTCAGCTCGTTGCTCACCTGCACATAGAGGTTTTTTCCAACTCGGTGGATTCTGATCCGATGAAGATGCCCATCTGCCAGGTTCCCCAGGGCCGGACCGAACACGTCTGGACTCCTGTCTGTCTGAAGGTGATACCAGATCTGAAGGCTCCCTGAAGAAACAGCATGAAGAAAACGTGGTAACGCAGAACTCAACACATCTCTGCAGAAATCATTAACACTTCCTGATTACCGACCCGTCATCATGCTCAGTGCTAATTTAAAATTCACACATTTGCATGCCCAAATTAGAAAAAGCAGACATTCTCTCTCTTTTACCTCAGTTGTATTTATTCAGAGCCAGAAAGACCCGAAATATCCCTGCCTGCGTTTCAGATCTGATCACTTTTTGAAATGTTTTACAAAGTTTGTCTTATTTTTTTGTTATTTCGTGTCTCTAAAAGAATTTCCCCTCTGGTTTGGAAGCCGCGCTGCCTTTGGGGTTTCTGCCGGCTCCTTTTCCTACATGGAGGACGGTTATTCACATGCAGATGTTTTGATCTTTCCAATAGATGAATTCTTTCCACTGATGCTTGGGATAAGAGTTTGGAGAAGAAACACAATGGAGGAGGCTGCTGGAGCCATGCCTCTGCTTCCTGATGATCAGTGAAGAGAGATCAGGATAAAACCCGGAGAGGAAGTGACTGACGACGTTCTTCACTCAGACACGTAGCAGGAAGAACTCCTGGACTCTGAAGCATCTCTGCCCAGTTTTCTCACACACACACACACACACACACACACACACACACACACACACACACACATGCAGGTGGAGTGGTAGATTCCTACACCTCTCCTCACTTTGACTCAAACTTTGTGCTGCTAACTTATAAATAAACCACCACATCAGAGCTCCTTCAGTTAGTTTTGAGAGTCTACAAATATTTATCTCATAGCTCCTCACTTCAAAACTGAACAAGTCGATAGGCGCTCAGTGTTTCGCTCGCACAAAACACACACACACACACACACACACACACATGGCTGCTGCCAGATCAAAGAGTCAGAAAGCTATGCATTGTCAAGTGGAGCTGGGTCAATATTACAATTCCCAGAGTGTAAGTGAAGGGCTTTGTGTTGTGATTCATTTTAGATACTGAGAGTGCTCCACCAGATGAAGGTCACTGTGGATAAAGTGTCTCCTTTGCCCTTCACAGTTTACAGAGAGCTGAGGGACACGGGTGTTCGGCTTCAACATGCAAGAGTGGATTAGCACTCAGGCTAAAAACTGCACAAAGGTGCAACACATGTCACTCAATACGCTGCTGTGGAGTGTGGCTACAGCTTAAACAGTGGCAGCTTAATGCTTCCAGGGCTGTCGCGTGTCAGAGGCTGAAAACAGCGCTGACAGCCCAACAGGCATCACTAATACGACAACCCGCCTTCACGTTTTGTCTAAACATGTGACACTTCAGTCCAAACACAGCTCAGCTGCTTCTCATGTTTTTATTTTCTCCTTTTATGTTAAGAGACATAAAGACAGTGAGACGTCCTCTAAGGGAGGATCCTGAACACACTGTGTGGGCGGCGTCCTTCCTCCATCCCTCATCATGACCTCTGACTGCATCAGTTTCACAAAATTCACCAACAAACTCAAAGACTTTGTATATTAAATCTGCAAAGTAAAAAAGTCAGAACAGCTGACATTTTGACATTTATTTGACTTACTAGGCAGGTTTGTTCGTTTCAGCTGATAACTGATCAACTATATGAGAACAAAATCAACCAACTACTTTCTAGGAAGGTTCGTCTCCTAGAACACATTCACAGGTTCATCAAAGCTTTGCTGAAACTGTCCTTCCGTCTCTCCGTAGCGCGCCGTGTTAACTGAGCTCAGAGAGATTACGACGGCATTCTTCTGCTTTAAGTGGATTCTATTTTCTCCACAATCTCTCGCCGCCTCCAAGTGAACTCTGTGAGCGCAAAGTGGACCAATTCACAGTCAAGGAAGCAATCTCCTGAGTAATTACGCGGGATCATTTGGTAACCATGGCAACACATTTGTCTCAGCCGTGGAGTAAAGGTATTTTAACAGATAGTCTGGGAGCAGAGAGGCTCTGTTAAATAAAAGGTGGTCACTGCAGGCTCTAAAACCTGGACCACTTCACATCCAGACTCTGTAGAGCAGCTGGGTGCCAGGATGCATTTTCATAAAACAAACAAGTGTTTGCGTTTTTGAACTTTTTTGCTGCTGATACTCAGACCACCAAGCGTCCTCTGTTTTGTAAGATTAAGGAATATTTCCCTCTTTGTTTCCCATAAATTCAAATGTGTCAAACTCAAGTTTACAGGAGAAAAGAAGTAAAAGCTTTCTCACCAAACAACCCTGCAGTAATCCAATCATTATATAAATATAATAAATAAAATGTAAATGATCAGGCCTGGAGGCAGCTGGAGCTGTGTGACTGTCATGATGCTGGGTTGGTAGCTTTATGTTCTTCCCAGTAGAGTCTGTCCCTGCTGAGGATTTTGTTTTATTAGTCATATTAGTCACTGAGTCTCCTGAGTTTCTGGACTTGTTTTGCACTCTGAGTTTTGTTAGCCACCCCTGCCATCTGCTCACTGTTTTATTGTATCATGCCTTCTAAGGTTTATGTCTTTTTGTTTGTTCTTTATTATTATTTTTATTATAATATTTTTAAATGATTATCATTAAACCAGTTGCCTTGTTGTCTGCAATGTTGAACTGCATGTTTCCTTTCCTTAACTGGAACAAAAAGCAGAAGAAAATCAGTTCCAGTTACAGGAACTCTGTGAGCTGAGCTCCATTCTTTTCCTAAGTAAAACTTCAAAATAACAGTACTGGACATGTTAAATGTCAAACAGTGTTTAAATGATTCTGCTATAAGATGACAGCGTTTCATCTGGCTGGGTAAATTAATAATGTGTTGAGAAGCTGGGCAGCTTTGTGTTTGTTAGTGTTTGCTGCAGCAGTGAAACACCGATGGTGGTCAGTGAACACTCAATAAAGAAATTACAATAAAACTTTACAAAATCCACCAAAAGCAAATAACTGATGCTACAAAATATAATCACTTTAACAGTGACCCTGCTCACCGCTTAGAGACAATTTTGCCAGCAGAACTTTCAAAAGAAGACGGATTTCAAAACATAAAAGACCACAGCCTAATGATAAAAAACTCATGGATGTTAGTGGTTGTGGTCCTACCGTGTGGTGTGATGACATCAAACTGATTTCATCCAACATTCCTTTTGCAGATTTTAATGGTACATATCCTACTTGTATAGATCTGGTCTAAGTCCAAGGACTCCCAAAATATTTACTCACACATTCACACACTGGTGGTGATCAGCTACAGTGTAGCCTCAGCTGCCCTGGAGCACACGGACAGAGGTGGAGATACCATGCAACGACCCTACCAGGTCCCTCTGACCACCACCAGGTCCCTCTGACCACCACCAGGTCCCTCTGACCACCACCAGGTCCCTCTGACCACCACCAGGTCCCTCTGATCACCACCAGGTCCCTCTGACCACCACCAGGTCCCTCTGACCACCACCAGGTCCCTCTGACCACCACCAGCCCCCTCTGACCACCACCAGGCCCCTCTGATCACCACCAGGTCCCTCTGACCACCACCAGGTCCCTCTGACCACCACCAGGTCCCTCTGACCACCACCAGGTCCCTCTGACCACCACCAGGTCCCTCTGACCACCACCAGGTCCCTCTGACCACCACCAGGTCCCTCTGATCACCACCAGGTCTCTCTGACCACCACCACCTGTTTATGTTTTTCCTGTACCTGTTTATGTTTGTCCTGTACCTGTTTATGTTTGTCGTGTACCTGTTTATGTGTGTCCTGTACCTGTTTATGTGTGTCCTGTACCTGTTTATGTGTGTCCTGTACCTGTTTATGTTTGTCCTGTACCTGTTTATGTTTGTCCTGTACCTGTTTATGTGTGTCCTGTACCTGTTTATGTGTGTCCTGTACCTGTTTATGTTTGTCGTGTACCTGTTTATGTGTGTCCTGTACCTGTTTATGTTTGTCGTGTACCTGTTTATGTTTGTCGTGTACCTGTTTATGTTTGTCCTGTACCTGTTTATGTTTGTCCTGTACCTGTTTATGTTTGTCCTGTACCTGTACCTGTTTATGTTTGTCCTGTACCTGTTTATGTGTGTCCTGTACCTGTTTATGTTTGTCCTGTACCTGTTTATGTTTGTCGTGTACCTGTTTATGTTTGTCCTGTACCTGTTTATGTTTGTCCTGTACCTGTTTATGTGTGTCCTGTACCTGTTTATGTGTGTCCTGTACCTGTTTATGTTTGTCCTGTACCTGTTTATGTGTGTCCTGTACCTGTACCTGTTTATGTTTGTCCTGTACCTGTTTATGTGTGTCCTGTACCTGTTTATGTTTGTCCTGTACCTGTTTATGTGTGTCCTGTACCTGTTTATGTTTGTCGTGTACCTGTTTATGTTTGTCCTGTACCTGTTTATGTTTGTCGTGTACCTGTTTATGTTTGTCGTGTACCTGTTTATGTTTGTCCTGTACCTGTTTATGTTTGTCGTGTACCTGTTTATGTTTGTCCTGTACCTGTTTATTTTTGTCCTGTACCTGTTTATGTTTGTCGTGTACCTGTTTATGTTTGTCCTGTACCTGTTTATTTGTGTCCTGTACCTGTTTATGTTTGTCGTGTACCTGTTTATGTTTGTCCTGTACCTGTTTATGTTTGTCCTGTACCTGTTTATGTTTGTCGTGTACCTGTTTATGTTTGTCGTGTACCTGTTTATGTTTGTCCTGTACCTGTTTATGTGTGTATTCTGAACCTGTTTTTGTGTGTATTATGTTCCTGTATTTGTAAAAGCCATGGTAGTGTAAAGTTAGGGCTCATAAGCAGAAACCTGACTGAACCCAGACCCTGTGTGATCGTCCTGGTTATCTGGAGGTCATCCATCTCAACCATAAACAGAACAAAATAGATTGTTTCCTCCAGACTGTGAAGAGATCCTCTAAAAAACAAAACATGAGGAACTCAAAGTTTTGGAACAGCATTGAAAAGTTTTCATTCTAATAAGTAAAAAAGGCTGTATCAACAAAGTGCGTTATTAACTTCATTTATTTTATGTGAACATCCCAGGTTCTCTCAAAGTCCCTTCAGTAAATTAAGAATATTGTGTTTGCACACAAGAACAAAAACATCTAGAAGCAGAGGGCTGCAGTAATACGTTAGTTATTAATAAAAACCATGAGAATAAGGTCCTATGTTGCTTCCCTCCACATATTGTGGTGTTTTGGGTAGATGGAGATAAGCCAGAGGAAATTGCGTTTGAAATACTGATTATTTGTTGCTCTGAGCAGCCAATCATAGTGATTCCTTTTACTGAAAAACCCAACAATGATTCAATATGCTGAATTGGAAGAAAATGAATAAAATAAAAAGCTGACAACATCAAACAGTGACAACAACACATTACACAACAAAATGAAAGACGAGCGTTGTGCTCCAGCTCCCTGCAGCACCTAGTCATGTTGAGCAAGTAAGTATAAGACTAGACTCTTTCAACAGGAAACGCTGGAATAATGTAGCCTGACTCAAAGCTACAAAGTTTGTTTAGATTCTTTTTCTCAGGAGATTTTGGGCTTTAAAAAGAAAACCCCTGAGAATTCATGTGCAACAATGCATGAAAGACTACATTTGACCAAAAACTCATCCTGCAGTCATAGAATGAGCTTCCAGTGAGTATAGGGATGCTCTCTCTCACACAGCGCACGCCACCTTTGGAAGGTGCATACTCATAGAAAGGTCTGAGTGGTGGCAGCATATGAAGGTTGTGACCATCTGAACCTGAAGCAGGACAGGCTACATACACTGACCACAACCCCATCAGCGCTGAGCTTATGTAGCTTGAAGCCTCGACCAGAAGCCTGATTTATGGTCTTTATCTTTGTGAATGATGTTTAGCACCATAACCTACATCACAGTACCTGTCAATCAGTGGGGTGTTGTGTTGCTTTAGGTCATCGTGCACATTTTTGGATCTTGACATGAAATTATGTTACATAAACTTTGTTTCATAAACATTTATTTTATTTGAAAAAAATCTACTGATATCTGGCTTTCATATCATCAATAAGTCCTTTAAAGTTTAAGTTAAAGTTTCAAGTGACTTAGCAAACAAGTACAATCTTAAGGTAAAGTATTTTAAGGATGCATCCCTGTGCATCTGAATATGTATCTTGCACATACTCTCAGCACTGATACAGAGAACAAAAAGGAGTGGTCCTATGACCAACCCCTGAAGAACACCATTAAAGGCATACTCAGTAGCCAGGTAAACAATGTAGCTTTTAACATTTTTTTTAAAGCTTCTTAACAACGTTCTAATACAGTATAGCCATAAATATATTGTGGAGATTAAAAAAACCCAAAAGAAATCAATAAAGTAGTTGTTCCGCAGTTCTCTAAAAACTTCAGCCAATCCTATCGTTCGGTCCGAACGATAGGATTGGACAATCCGGCTGTCTGTCTGCCGCATTTCCTCACTGCTTGGATTGGCATTAATCCGCCTGGACACATTTTGGGGCAGAACATCCCGGAAGTGAAAGTAGAAGTAGGACAGAGAGCCAGCGGGTGATTCCATTTTAAGATAAAAATACCAGAGTCCCCCCCCAAAAACACCTTTTCAGCTAGCAGGAAACTAAAAACGTTTGGAGGTGAAAAGAGGAAAAGCTGGGGGAACATTTCTGTGGCTGGAGTTAGACTCTGCTTTGTTACCTTTGAAAACTGTGGTCCTATGTCGGCGGGAGGCCGGTGTATGGATTTTACCCGACGGGAGGGGTGAGTTCACCGAGGCGTGTTTCTGTAAAATAGCTAGCGAGACCTCATTTGTTTACCTGGATACTCAGTATGGCTTTACTACAGTAGGTGAACTGGAAGTGAACAAGGTAACAGTTCACACTGTGTTCTGAAAGCTAATTACCAACCCAGCTAACAGTACAGACAGAGAGGCAGATATTAATAGGTCTTGTTTTTAAAAGTATCAAATAAATCAAAGAAAAGTACTGTATGATACTGCTTATCATCAAGTTCTACACTGGTGCCATTTAATACTGTTAGGGTGGCTCATATTTAACTGTTATTTGCTAAAAACTAGACTGAAACTGAGATAAAATATTAAACAACAACAACAACAGATAAAATGAAACTATTTAGCTACATTGTTGTACACTCCTCTTTGTGTTTTTCTTGCTATGTAGCAGTGGCGGCTGGTGACATTTTTTTGGGTGCGGCGCATTTTTGCAAGTCAGTTTTCAGATACGCAAATAATCACATCTCACCACTAGAGCAGGGAATGAAGCAAAATATTTTCATCTGACTGAATATTTTGCTGGTAAAAATCCGTACCACCAGTTCTCTAACAATGTGGCGCTGTTAGGTCTAATTCTACACATCAAACAGTAAAGAAATCATAAAGTCTTCATGAGGAGACCTTAGAATAATATCAATATAATCAGATACAAATAAAAATATACAACCACAATGTGGTCACAACAGAAGTAAGAGTTTCGAGCAATAAACAACCTGACCTACACAAGGTCAGAAACACAACTTAATATTCACAATTATCTTTCTACTGACACCACAAACACATAAATCCATCTCTAACTAACACAGTCAGATAATTAATGTTACAGTTCAGACAACAACCACTAACCAAGCAAGTCATGACAATCAGCTCAACTAATGAAGTGAATTAACAACAAAATAAAGTCAAATCCACTGATATGCCCCATCAAAATAAGGTAAATTATGATTTTAGGCCACTCATACAAAACTCCCGTAGGCCACCAGCGTTTTAAGGAAAAGTAACATAACACTCCTCAAAATGAGCTAAACTACATGACCCGAGTATTCAATCAACAGTTTAAGTGTTTCTCTAACATTCGGCCACAACGATAACAAAGACATGTCGCTGTTTAAGGTATAAATTCACTCATCAGGACTTTAAACAGCTAGCCGTTCTGCTATTAGAATTTGGGGTTTTTGAATGGGAAAATCCGTGACAGACACATTGTTAATAAAAGAAAAGAAACAAACAAAGTCACTCATTGTCGAGTTGATTAAATCGATTAAAAATCGACTTTTTGTCACAAGCTGCCAAGAAGGATTCTTGTAATAATTATTCATTTAGTTTCCTTCATGATAACTCCACGAGCTAGAGCTTCCAGGTCAACATCCTCATCTGAGGTAATACTCCGGTCTTCTGCACATGGCATGGTCGCTAAATTCTGCAACCCTGGCCTCTCCTATACATTGTATTGAAGGAGGGTTCCAGTGCACATGCTCCAGTTATAGCGTATAAAGTGTAGGTCTATTGGTGAAGATAGTTGTGCCCGAAGCATGCACAGAAGACACCAAAGGAACAGGAAGTATATCACACGACCTTTCGGTCTAGTAAAAAAAAGTGAGAAAACACTTTAAAAATACACCTAAATGCAGATTATACACAGTACTTATTGTATATATAATGATTAGATCATTTAGTTTATTTTCATGTCTGTTTTTTATATTTTGTGAATCCTATCCTCTTCTTCTTCCTCTTGGACTGGTGGGGCGGCGCCCTAGTGCCCCTATGGACGGGCCGCCACTGCTATGTAACGGTATTTTTTTCACCAGTGACACCTTTTGTTCTAGAGGAGACCTGCAGAAAGTGCAGAGCAACTGAAATACCAGTGTAAAAAGACTGGACTCTCTTGATGTCTTCTGTCAAAAGACCTGCAACAATACCATAGGTCCTTCAGGTGGACTGTGTCAGAACGTGGTCCAGGATGTGGTGCAGTTGGTGTATGTGGTAGAACCATCATGCTGCTGACAGTAGAGCATCACAGGGATGCAACAGACTCCAGAGAATAACACACAGATACACACAACACACACGTTACATACACACAGCGCCAGTGTTGACGCCGTTTAAAAGAACGATGTTGGGTAACATTGTTCTTTCATCAGTAAAGGGGTAATCTAACTAATAACTGTTTTCATCATTACAACACTGTTAATGTTACTGAGCGTTCAATGTGGTGTGTTACTAATAATTTATAGAATTAACAGTGAATAACACACATTACACAGATGTTACACACACACACAGCGCTGATTTAGCCATGTTCTTAAAGGTCATGAGAGCACAACGGGGTCTTGATGCAGGGTGAAGGGGGGCTGTTAGCATTACTTAATGAAACAAATGAATTTGGACACAGAATGGATGGAATGACATCCAGATAGATCTAAATCTGTCCTAATCTTAAACCCAAACGTACCGTTTCTGGTGAGGATGACCGCGATGTACTGCTGGCTGAAGGTGCTGACGGTCAGCAGCATGGACGGCCTCTGGGAGGTAACAAAGCTGAAGGCCACATCCTCTCTGGCCCTGCTGTCTGTGGAAACGCTGGAGGCTTGAGAACTCCTGTTCTGCATCACTGAGAAGGGCTCCTGGAAGGTGTAGGTCACCGAGGACTCTCTGTCAAAGGACACCGACACCTCTGAAGGGACACACAAAGGGCTGCTTTCAGTGCAGGAATGTCACGGTCCACACAATGTTATCAGCAAGGAAGCTGCTTTAAGGCTAAATGAACCCCACAAGGATATTAAACCTGCATTAATGGATATTACTGACAAAAGCAGTCAACGGCATTATCTGACCAGGCGACACGCTGCGCTGTGAACTCAAAGGACACCAGGACCGTAAATCTCTCCCCTTCCTAAAAATAGTCAGCATTAGCGTCCCTCGTACGGCGCCTGCTCGCATCAAAACATGTTGCAG
Organism: Callopanchax toddi; assembly: GCA_006937965.1. Lineage (NCBI taxonomy): Eukaryota > Metazoa > Chordata > Actinopteri > Cyprinodontiformes > Nothobranchiidae > Callopanchax > Callopanchax toddi. The sequence goes on from SSNR01000288.1 coordinate 264,001, forward strand.
CATTTCATGTTTCATCACTTGGGGCAATTTATCAGATGGCTTCCTCTGGGGCCACAAAAGCCTTCACACACTTTTCCCCCTTCATACGGTGCTATTTCCTGAGACCTACAAACAACTTTGATGTGTAAAATTGGCTCCGTTTTCCTTTAAGACAGCCCATCATCTCAGACAACCACACCACAGAAAAACAAGCCTGGAAACAAGAAGACCAGCTAAGTAATGTGATGGAGGGCTAAGAAAAAGTAGCTCAGTCACTTTCTGTGCTCTTTGCAAAGTTCTTGTAATATTTTATTCCTGCAGACTCTTTGATTCCTGGTTTTTGTTTCATAAAGGACAGATGTCTTTGTTGAAGGAGTGAGTGGGAGAGGACTTGACTGAAGTGCTGATGTTGCTGCAGTAACTTCAACATGTGCTGCTTTTTAATGCATAAAAACAAAGTTAACCATCAGATTCAGTTTGCCTCTCCTATAGAGGGGATGTATGTATATGACGCTGCTCCCCGCCGTCCTCACATTACTACAACAACACATTTGCATCGGCAGCGGCTCAGCTGTGCCTCAGTCTCTGCAGCCAAAAAGAACCAGTGAAGCACATCAGATGATCTGGAGGCGACTGCGGCGCCGCTGCAGATCTTAGTTGGCTGCCAAAAGCTTCCTTTTACCTCTTTAATTACCAACAACAGCACAGAGGATGCTTTTGTCCTCACTGTCTCAAAATGACTGCAGATAAAAATATTCAGAGGAAAACAGCAGCTCTATAGAGCAAAAGCATAAATAACATGGTGAGATTTAAATAACCAATCAGGCAGGAAACAGGACTGCTTCTGTTATACTGAAGTAATACTAAATACATACAGAATACGATAAATGAAACCTGGCTAAACAGAGGAGCAGCTAATGCATGATGACTGTTAGAGGAGAAGATGTAAGAAATGAGAGTAGTTGGGTTGCACGTGTTCTGATAATATCTCAAATGGGCCAAATTAAAAGGGACAGCATGTTTTAAAAGAGAAATTTAAGAAAAATCACACATCTGCCTGACTTCCTGTTCTTAGATTGATGATGATGACTGTCTCCTTTGAGTGAAGTAGTTCATCCTTTGCAGCCATTTTTCTGTCCCCCCGACGGTTTCCTACCTCGTCTTTTAAGGATGTTTTTATTTTCGCACTCTGCCGACCTCATTAACTCGTGTCTGATGTCGGGTTCTGTCCCAGATGCCTTTAAACAGGCCGTACTTCAACCTCTGATCAAAACCCTGTCTGATCCTTCTGTTCTCTCCAACTTTAAGCCCATCTCTAAAACCACCGTCTCATTTAAAACCGTAGAAACATAATTCCTCACCAGTTACAGTCACCTGGCTTTCTGGAAAATGTCAGTCAACCTCACAACAAGAACACGACCTACAAGGAGTTCTCTAATGGACAACATGGAAGCCTGAGCCTGGTTTGATGGTGACGTTTTGACGGTCAGAGCGTCACCATCAAGACAAAAACACAAACCTGTTGCTGCTTCATTCTGATGCTGTTTCGAGCAGAGTCATTAGAGAAGCAGACTGTTTCTGTTGCTTCAGTGTTGAAATCACGTATGAGTAGATCTTGTTGTTGTTTGTTCTGGAAACACCACACATGATCTGTTCCTGATTTGTGTCTTTGTTTTCTCCGACTGTAGAGAAATGCGACGGCAGTAAACGATGCTCTGACGGACCCGTGTGTTTTTATGGTCCTGCCCTAATGTTTCAGATTAACAGCTGTTTCCAGACGCCCACGTGTTGACAGGATGCTGCAGTAATCACCGGCTGTTTAATGAGGAATGCTCCTGCTTCCTGTAACACATCAGTGGGACTCTTAGAGTTTGAAATACCTGAACATTAGACCCACCTATCGGCTGCAGTGTCTCTCCTGATCTGACTAGCCATGAGCACTACTTCCTGTTCCTGTTTTGAGTGATGATAAATGAGCAGGTTGACCTTATATGAGCACACTTCCTCTATGATGTCACATTAAACTGGTTACAGACAACCAGTGGACCTGATATGTCTTTCAAACATTTCATCACATGTGGGAATAAACATAAACAAATAAACAACAATAGGATGTATTCTGCAGTCAGATGTTCTCTGTCTTTATATCAATCAGCAGGAAATGTTTCATACTTCTGAGTTATTTAATATTAAACGAAAATAATAAAAAGTCTCCCCTAAAAACCAAACTGGATGAAATCTGGCAGCGATCAGCTTCAGCAGAGGACTCTAACAGAGTGAGAGTCAAACGTAAACTCAGGCTTGCTTTTAAAAACCTTGATTAGCTGTTGACGTGTGATCAGTCCAGAGGAAACCTGTTAGCAGAGCTCTGCTTTAGGACCTTAATGCTGAGCTGAACCATCCAATCAGAGCGAATTATGATTGGTGATCAGACAGAGTGAAAATCTGTTCGGAGGAGTCAGGAATATTATTGTCCTATGAAATCATTCATCATCATTTATCTCATGAGAGATATCAATAAACAAAACAACCAGTGTTCAATTCTTCTCTAAAGGTTTTTCAGATTTGCAGCCAGACTGACTTTTAGATACAAAAACAACTAAATCCTGATGCTGCCTTCCACTCATTCCTCCTAACTTCTCCTCAGTGGTCTTTTCCTGTTGGTATCACTAACATGTCTGACCTGGTTCATGTCATACCTCTCTGATTACACACCTGTGGTGTTCACCAGGGTTCAGTCCTGGGTCCATCTGTTTTATAACGGATCTATGCCTCTTTGGTTTTCAGGAAACATCATTTTATTCCACAGTTGGCTGATGACACCCAGCTCTACCTTCCTGCACATCCATCTTTGACCTGAACATCCTTCACTAACAGAAATAAACCCTCATTTCTTCCTGTTGGTTCTGAGTCCATCTCCGCTCAGGGTGGTTTTACACCTCAGTTTGTTTGTTTGGTGTGAACACAGTAATGTTCTAGGAGGGAACAAAAGAACCAAGACCCTCTGGAGGAGCAGGTCTCCGCTCCAAACAAACTCCACAGTTGTTCTTTTATAGTGTCAATGTGACCTGACCTCATTCCAACATAACGACCTTAAGTAGGGGATGTGATTTGTGTCCACATACCTTTATACCTCAGTACTATGTAGTTCTCTGTATTTGACCCGTCCCTGAGGAGCAGAGGGCAGCCAGTTTCATGTCACCCAGGAGGGATGTGGACGAGCTAATGTCAGTAATACCTGTGTTTACTTCTGATAGCCCCGCCCCAGGACAATCTGACCAATCAGCCGCATCACCTGGTTTGATGCTTTTCTTTTAGGTGTGAAAAGAAACTGAATGAAAAGGAAAAACTCCAATTCTGAACTGATCTGGACCAGAGGAACTGAACTACAGGTGTGAAAACACTAAAGCTCTCTGTTTCTCCGTCGCTATGGCGACCATACACTAACAACAGTGTCTGTAAGTCACTCCCTGCTAACAGCACAGCCACCTCCACAGTGCTGTTCTTCTCATCCTGAGGAATCTCTGGTCTGTATCAGTCTACACCCTAAACCCGGTCCAGATTTGAACACACCAGTTCTCCACCAGCTTCCTGTCCAGCACCACTTTAACGCTCTCCATGTTCTAGCTTCACCACGTCCCAGCTCTCTGCTCCATCTGCCAGACCATCCTCACAGGGTTCTAGATCAACGTTTGTAAATGTTTTTCTGTTTGTCTGAATTGAATCCTGGATTGCTTCAAAGGCACCCACGCTGTGCAATAATTAAAATCCCAATCAGTGTTAGTGAACATGCAGTCACATGGCTCAGAGACATGTGATGCGTTGTGTTTGTGTTCCCGCTGAGAGCCCGTGTCCTCTGCTCTGCTGTGAGCAGGCTGGAGATGCTCACACACTGCAGCACATCATTTGTTCTAATGCATTTTAAATGTTCTCGCGTTCTGCAGTCTGGACAAGTATTAATTGTCCCTCGCATTGCTTGTATTCCTATTGGTTCTCTGTAATGGAATTGCCTTGACAGTGATGGATTTTCTGTTTGCTCTAATCAGCATTAATTGATTAAAGGAATTACAGCGTGTAGCTTTTGTTTAGAGACACACAGGACTCACCTTGGTTGCAGGTGGTCCCTCCGTAGGCGGACTGCGAGCAGTCACAGATGTAGCCGTTGTTCTTTTCGATGCAGCGCCCTCGGTTGTGGCAGAGGCTGCTGGAGCCGCTGCAGTAACCGGGACAGCCGGAGCTCACTCCTGGGGTCATCTTGGCCCTCTCCTCCAGGTCGAAGCTCCTGCCGTTGACTGTGAGAGACCTGATGCAGCCCAGGAAGCCCCTCTGCTGGGATGCTGTTCCTCCTGAGAACAGGTTAGCTGTTAGCCAAATGCAACACGGAAACAAGCTCCAGGTCATCTGTTGTGCATCTAGAACAACTCGGGATCTAAACGCCTGATTCTGACTCAATCCACAGAATAGTTCATTATAAAAACACGCAGAGGAAACATGGTGACAGTGGAAAACGCTCCCCTCCCAGAGGCGGAAAACTGATGGCTTCAGATGGAAAATAAATCATACAGTTGTGCCTGTAATTTATTTGAGAGAGAGAAAAAAACACAATCCTGAGGGTATAATCTCCTTTCACGATCCCTTAAGGCTGAAAAATGATGCTTGTTAAATCCTGAACTGTTTCAGATGAAGAGACGCTCTGCCTGCAGACGCAGCCTGCATTTCTTATGAGCTCCCTCATTTCAAATCAGGCGACTTCAGGTGGATTGTACCTGCGTCTGATTCTGGCTGTGGTGTGTGAGAGCGGCTGTTAACCCTTCCCCCCCGCTCAGGTCCCGCTGGCAGGATTCTTATTACCACGCCACCCTCGGCTGCCATTCTTTACAGACTGAATGCATAAAGAGGCTGGAGCTGCTATTGAGATGAAAATGAATGTTTTGCTTCATTTTTTGTTGCATCAAACATTGAAGAGCTGCACTAAAAAATCTTTAGAAAACATTTAGCAGCATCAGTGTCAATAACCCAGAGCAGCGAGCGTTTCCCTCTCACTTCAGCTGATTTAGACCTGATGAAAAGAGACAGACTCAGTTTTAACTCTACCAGCTGTTAACAGGTCACACCTGGGACACACTCGGGTCATCTGATTAAAATATCAACCACTACTGCTCTCACTAGTACAAAAAATAAAGAGGAAAATTAAACAACGAATCCACAGACGAGTCACCTTCATTCGTCCCTTTGCTCATCCTATAAATGATCTGGAAGGTAAATGAACCATTAGGTGTCTGAACTGTGGCCTGGATGGAGAGAAGACGAGGAAAGGAGAGGTTTTTATGGCATTCTATAATGATGTGTGTCATTAAAGAGACACGTTTAAATGTCAGACTGGAGACGTGAGCGAGGCTACGCACCTTAACCAGCGCCGTAATGGAAAAACAATCAAATCAATTACATCTGTTCAAATTGGTTTCTTAGAACGAGACGTCCTCACCACAACACAGAGGACTGTCGATATGCACTCACAGGACACTTTGTTAGGTACACACTGTAGTACCGGTTGGACCTCCTGCTGCCTTCTGAACCTCCTTAATTCTTTATGTCCTAGATTCAACGGACAAATGAATAGATTCATAGATGTATGTGTACAGACAAGAATAAAAACTGTAATGCAAGTATATTAAAACATGAGTACTATATAGATAATAAAAATAAAAGGTCCAGAGAAGAGCTATAGTCGTTACTACTAGTCCAGGTCCTAATGATGAGTCCAGGACCTGAGGGAACATAACCACCAACAGCAGGTCGGCTTCTGTTCAGTTAAACAGGTGTACCTAACAAAGTGGCCAGTAAGTGTTTATCTCCATCTGACTGCATGTGTAAGACCTGCCTGGTGTTTGTAGTGACATTCTAGACTCACTGGACATTTACCAGTTGCACAGCCTCTTTAAACAGGAGAAGTGAGCATGAATAAACAGAATCCTGAAGCTCCAACTGTCACTAAACTAGTTAGAACATCTATTCATACCTGATACTTTGTCATATGTTTTGATTAAAGATTTGATTATTAAACCTGCAACCTTTAATCTTTAGTTTTTACAAGCAGCCTTTGTCTCAGTTTCACACATTTCATCATATTTACACTGCAAAAACTGATCTCTAAGAAAGTAAAATCGCCTTGTTTTTAGACATTTTGACTTATTTTTGTCTAAAAAGAAAATACATCCTTACAGCCCTACTTGAAATAGGACAAATCTTCTTAAATATGGTCACATTTTCTAGATTTGAGCAAAAAAATCTGCCAATGAGGTAAGCAAGATTTGCTTTGCTAAATTCCTTAAAACTAGCAACATTTTCTGCATTTAGAACAATTCGCTAGTTTTAAGGAATCTAGCCAAGCAAATTTAGCGTACCCCATTGGCTGATTATTTTTTCTAGAAATCTAGAAAATTTGACCATATTTAAGAAGTTTTGGGCTATTTCAAGTAGGGCTGTAAGAATATATTTTCTTTTAGACAAAAAAAAGACAAAATGTCTAAAAACAAGGCATTTTTACTTTCCTAGAAATCCATTTATGCAGTGTACTCTACTTTAATGTTTTCCTTTGGTTTATTTATTTGACACATTTTAGATTATTTGTTGTTCGCCATTTGTAAACCTGCAGATTTGACTAATTTGTTTAATTAAATTACCATCATTTTCTCGTTTTAATACAGGTTTTAAATCTCGATGGAGTCCTATGAGAGCTTCTCTCAGGAAACGTCTTCTCTAAATCTAAACTAAGTAATCTGTTGTTTAATAAATGAAAAGCCCAGCATATGTGAGGAGCGTGATTCCACTACCTGTTTTGGTTGTAACTTTAAAATGTGTGGCTCTGGTTCTCTCTAAAAAGCTCATCATCCTCATGTTCAACAGCTGTTGTTAGTAAAACAAAATCTGTGCTCGTCAGCAGCAACAAACAGCAGATGGACAAAGTCAGCGCCTGGCTGCTGCACAGAAGAGCCTGGAGAGACGGAAAGTGAAGACCAGATCCTCTGAGCTTCGATTCATCACAGCTTTAAGGGATGTTTCAGTCTGAGGTGGAGAGCTAAGGCTGGTCTGGAGGAAAGTCAAAAAATTAGCAGCTACTTTTATTTACTGATGTTAGTTAACCTCTACGATTGGACCGTTCAGTTTGTTTAAACCATCAAGTTTAACTGACCCAAACCTCGCTCTGCTCTAGGAGGGAGTCAGGGTCCTTCAGGAGCATGTTCTGGTTTTAACACACTGGGATGGTTAAGAAACCAGTGGTTTATCCTGCTGGAGGCTTTATGGGTCGTCTGCAACACTCCACCAGACTAGAACACTCCTCACATCACAATCCCATTGAATAAGGTGTCATTATCCTGTAAACAGCAGGCAGCTGATTCTGTAGACGTGGTCTAGTCAGAGTGAAGGTGGACGTCTCCTCAGTCTGCATTCAGGGTTGCCAGATAGAGTCACGGTTTTCCAGCCCAAAAATCCATTCAAATCCGCGAAAACACACAAAAAACTACCCAATCAACGTTATTGAAAATGTGCGCATGCATGTATGCGCACGCATGTATGTGCGCGTGCACGAATACACGTTCAAAAAGCTTGCTACACCACTTAAGTTCCACTAATAGGGTAATGAGACATATGCTATCGGTGTCAACACCTCACTCATATGTTTGAACAGGTGAAGCAACAGACAACAGAGAGTGGGGACCGAGTGGGCGGGGTTTCAGAACAAATAAGCCTAGTTTGTTTTATACAATAGCCAATCAGTGATGAAGACAGGTCAGTGGGCATTGTTATTGATTGATAATGAGGATATAATGGTTGAAATGTGTGTCAATAAAGTTATTTCAAAACCGCAAAACTGACGCCAAAACCGCCCAAAATATGTTCACCCGCCCAAAGCTATTTTTTACCGCAAAATCAGATTCCAAACCGCCCAATTAGCGGAAAACCGCCCAATCTGGCAACACTGTCTGCATTTGAGCTCAGCATTGTTCTGACTGTAAGGGATCACCCAGTCTGAAGGCTTTACTGAGGGTGGAGCCTGGAGGGGACTTTAGGTCAAATTCACTCCTCTGCAGGACTTTCTGCTGCACTGCTGACTTGTGGGTAATTGAGCAGATAATTGCATGTACAGGCAGCTTACATGTGTTCCTCATAAAGTGCTTAGTGAGTGTACTTCACTGAGGAGTTGGTGAAAGTAATGAAACACTGAGGCTAAATGCTGGATCTGCATTCAGATCAGCAGATGTGAATAATACCTGGCTTTCTGTTGCAGGCACTCCTTTCAAATGCGTTTTAAATAATTGAATGTGGAGGGGTAGTGAGCCTGACGGAAAGCCTACCCACAAACAGCTGGCTGCTGAGCTGCAGGCGGAGGTGTCCATCAGCCGGAGCCTCCAGGAAGCGGAGGGGCAGCTGGTTGACCTGCAGGGAGGCCTCCTTCACGTTCCGCTCCGCCCTCACGTAGTGCCACTGTCTGTCATTCAGGGGCAGGTGGGACTTCACGGACAGGACCGCCGGACCGTTGCCCACATCAAAGGAGAAAGTCACCACCGAGGGAGCTGGGAGACACACACACACACACACACACACAGCTCAGACTGAATGCGATATGAGGTTTTATATGTTCTTCTCCATCCTGCCTTTCTGATGCAACGTGATACAAAGCTGGTGAAAACTTGATGACCTGCATGGATTTATAAGGAGCTCAGCTGACAGCTTGTCAATATTTCACAATGCGTCTGATGCTGCAGTAATATATAATAGCTCCAAATATCCTCACAGCTCCACCGTAGGTTTGTGAACAAAACACAGATGATCACCAGCTCCACACGGCGTCACGCCATCAGGAGGCGTGGCTTCCCGAGTCAGGACGCTGCCTGCTAACCTTCAGCTCGTGATCCAGATGTTTTCTACACAAACTGAACCATTTACAGTAAATACCTCTTTTTTTTACTATTGTTGTAGTGAATCTGAGGTTTTTTCTTTCATATTTTCTTGCAGCTTTGTCCATTTAGAGAATTCATTAAGCTTTTATATATCCATGACAGCCAGCTATAGCTCTGACGGTGCCGGTGGGACTACATCACGGTGTGCAGCCTGACAGGCTGCTTCTCTGGGAAATTGAACTGTCAACTAAAGTACAACCAAAGAAGAGCAAAGTGTATCGCTGATGGCTTTTGTGGCCATTCTTTATATATGGACACTCTCATGCAGTTTGCAATCTTATCATGTGCTGCATTCCTCTTTTAGTGGTGTGACGTTCACTCACAGCTCAGCTCCAGCCTGATGAAGTCCTTCAGGCCCTGGTTCTCCAGGAACACTCCTGAGGGAGTGCTGGTCTTGAAGTAAAAGGAGATATCAGAGGCCAGCTCTGCCTGCAGGGTGGGGAAGTAGAGGTAGGAGGACTCCTGGTAGAAGGAGGCCGCGTTCCAAATAGACTCTGCAAAGGAGCAAAAACCACGGTGAAGGAGATCAAACGTCTGCTGTCTGTTGCAGGTTACACAAGCTGAAATAAACGAATGAACACACATCAGCAGTCCTCTTCTGTCTGTAAACTAACTGCTTTCATACTCTGAGATTTGTTTAAACTACATGAAATGTTTCAGAAAGAGCAAATAGAAAAGCTTTGAGTTCAAAACACAACTCTTTTCTTCTTCCACCAGCTTCCTGAGCCTGATACTGTAAAGTTTACCTCTAAAAATCTGACTAAATACATTAAAATCCTCATTTAAATGACCCCAGAAGATAGTACTTAAAATAAAGCCACTACTTCATACATGAGAAGGGAAACAGTTGGACCCAGATTTGGAGACTAACCCCTGGAGGACGCTTCATAAAGTCTCCCTCTGTCATGTCAGCGTCCTGCTGTGTGTTTGGAGCCAATCAGACCAGCTGGAGGTTTCAGAGGGACTGAAGCTGCTCAACATGTTTTGTAACGCTCCAGATGTTTTATTGTGACAGATGTGGACTGCAGGCAGGTGAGGTTTTATGACCCCGCCGTGCTGCTGGAGAACAGGCAGGGTGTTTGTGTTGAGGAGTAACTACACTGCTGCGGCGCTGAGTTTTACACACAGGACTAACAGACGGGCTGAGTCCAGGTTCTGAGAAGACCAGCGTGGTTCTGGATCTCTCCTCTGAGTCGGACCTCCCTGTATGGATGAGGAATGGTTACTGAGAAGTTCCCAGATGTTCTACTGAGGTGACTCCACCAAACATCTGCTTTAAGGCTCAAACCTCACGCATCCATACAGTTCTCCTGTGTGCACAAACTGGCCACTTTATTAGGTACACTTCTTTACAAGCAGGCGTAGTGAAGATGACTTGCTGAAGAAGAAGAAAGGGTCATTACGGGACTCTGAACCTGACATGGTTGTTGGTACCAGACGGTCTGATTGTTTCAGAACCTGCTGATCTACTGGGATCTGAACCCTCAACCACCTCTAGGTTTAACAGAGAAGGGTCTGAATCAGCAGCATGTTTATGGATGAAAACCTCCATCCAGTCCACAGCCTTTGGGATGCTACTTAATAAAGTGGCCGGTGGGTATTACTGGATGTCATAGGGGCTGGTTGATAAAATCCATGTTTTTAGAAATTAGAATTGTGAGAGGAGCGTCTTGTTTTTAACAAACCTTATTATTTATTACTGAACTGACAGCAAATCATGAGGAAATATCAGCTGATAAAAGATTTTGTTATTTCAAAAACAATAAAACAAAATGCAGGTTTTAAGTTTCCAATTAAAATGTTGACAGGGCTTCAAAATGATGAAAAGACTGAAAGCATCAGAGCAGCCTGAGCTCCTCTCCTCGGCCTGGTGTCAGCTCTATGAGCAGAAGGAGTTTACCTCTTCATCCAGTCATAAACAGAAAAAGCACAATTCAAACAGACATGGTCTGAACACTGTTTGTCTAAACTCTCCCTCCATCTGTAACAAAATCTGGCACAGCAGCTGCAGCGCCGAAGTGATCACCTACTGTCTCCATAACAACGCAGAGGACCAACGTGGTAGACCGCCTCCGATCCCGTCCTGTTGGTGTCTCCGATAAATATCTGGCTCAGTGGTAGGTGGTCTTTGTAGGAGAGGATTCCTGTGTCGTTGGCCCTGAGAGAGACAAAAACAGATGCAGCAGGGCCTTCAGGGGCTGGCTTCCTCTGTGGTGGTCCAGATAAAGTCATCTATTCTTCTCCATTATCACAGAACACACAGTAAACAGTGAAAAGAGGGCAATCTGTCACAATGCAGACAAGCGTCTGTGGAAATATGCAAACGGCACTGCGAGCGGGAAGCTTTGGAGTAGATTAACGCACCGCAAACAAAGACATCCACAGCTCCTAATGCACATCTTAAATTAGCCCCTTTTCTCCACTCGCCATGGAGGAACGATGATTAGGTTGGCTACGATTGTGATATAATGAATGTAATTCATTATGTCACTGTTGTGCTGTAATTAATCATTTCAGAGGAAATGCTGTCACAGGAAAATGTAGAAAAATGTCTCACATCAAAAACAGTAAATGAGCTGCAAGAAGAGAAGAAGGAGATGTTCTCACTGTTAGGAGCAAACTGTGAATTTTTAGCAGCTTCTTTTGATGTTAATCATTGATTCTTGTTCAACACCTCAGTGCAATCCATAATTAGCCTAAACCCCGTCTCAGTAATGAGATGTTTATTCAGGGTAGCACTTCTTAGTCACACCAGGATAATGTGCATTAAAATCAAAATGCATAATCTGCAACGAGAGATGAGAGAAAATCTCTAGATTCTCCTTAGAAGTGAGTCTGACTTTATGAGAACTATAAAGATGATTGTTTTCGTATGTTTTATTAAGATGTGTTCTCTATCCTACATGTTGAAGTGCTGCGTACCATGAGTCTCTGTCAGCGTCACAGTTACAGAAGTAATTCATGTCCATGCAGTTCTCCTCCAGGCTGCAGGAGCACTGCTGCACTCCAGGCAGGAAGCCTCCCCAGTAGCTCCTCCTCTCTCCTTCACGATCCAGCCACCAGGACAGCGGACTGCCATCTGCAGCACAAACCAGGCTCAGTCAGAGGTCAGCTCTGTTTCATCACGATGAAACAAACACAAGAACTAACTACATCCTCCACATGCTTATTGGTATTAGAGCCAAACAGTGAAGTTTTAGCTGTGAAGTCATAATTCATCACTTTTCCTGAGGTGGTCCCTCTTCAGTCATCAATCACTAGGTGTGACCCTTTGCTGCAGAGAGGCCAGCATGTGGAGAAGAAGCCATTAGGCTTCATGTCACCATCCATAACCAGGTGTCACCTGCTACACTGCTCTCCTCCTGCATGTATCACAGCTCCATTAAGCCAAGCTTTGTGTGGATGCACATGTCATACAGGCGTCTAAGGAAGCAAAGAATTACCTGTCCCCGTCTCCCTCCACCCATGACTGAACTGTTTTAATGTCTCTCTTTGATGGAAATTAGAAGCACTAAAGTGGATTTGGTGTTGGAGCTACAGCTGCTACAAAAACACCGACTACCCAGAAACATTTGCATTACAAAGGCTCCCTCCATGCCCTCGCATGCACATCCCTCTTATGCTTCTGCTTTGCTTTCAAACAACACTCGAGCACCAAACAGGTTCACAAATAAGAAAAGGCAACAATCAATAGTTCCTGTAGGGCAGGTCAAGCACTAGCTCAAATTGGCTCCTATTGACACAACTTATTCTCATCAAGAAAGCAAATGTTTCAGCGATGCATAACGCCCTGCAGGCAGCCTCAACATTCAGGAGGTGAGAACAAACAGCAGCAGTGCAGCAACAGGGAGGCTCTTATTTTGAAATGGCAATGAATACTAAAACAAACGCATTGTTTATGAATAAATTAGAATTCACAAAGGTAATCTTCAGAGGAGCCAGAAATACTTGTCATCGCTAACTGGAAGTGCATCACTCAGAAACCTTTACAGTAAAAGCGCTGCCTGTTTTTAGGAGCTGCTGGTTGGACGGGCCAGCGCAGCACCAGCCTCCTGCTGCGCGACCCCATTTCCTGCAGAGATGCTTCAACAATCAACTGTTTTATAAAGCTCACAGCTTCTATTAGTGCTGTTGAATAAAACCAACCTAGCCACAGGTGTAGTAGCAGCTGCCTAAACACAAAAACATCACGGTGATAACAAGGAATGCATCTGGAGAAAAGGATTCCTGGAAACAAGCGGGAGAACAAGGAGCTGTGATGTAGGACACTAAGAGAAGAAGCCTTTATTTTGACTGTTTTTATTTTCAGTCATGTCAAAAGCCACCGTTACCTCAGAGCAAACTCAGCTAATTACAGCTTTTAATTAAAGAAACATGAAACAGAAGGAACCTTTGTGTTCAACAATGCAAACCACATGACTGTTTAATGAGAAACCTGGAGACAGAAAACCTGTTTACAGCTAAACTCAACAACTGGAGGTGAACTTCAGATGTTCTTGGCTCGGTCCTGCATCTGGAATCCCACAGGGCTTCTTTGAACAGCTGCTGTTGTCATTTCCTCTATATGTGCATGATGAGTGTCATTTTGTCAGGAAAAGTTAATAGAATATGTTCTATACTCTGCTTGTTAAAAACAGTGATGCTGATTTTATTTAAACTCTGAAAAGTGAAGCAGAAAAACACTTTTTCCTCTGGATCTATAGAAACAACAGAGACAGAACACGCTCATGCAGCTTCACAGAGGCCCTGATGTCTGATGAACTTGTTGATTTTCAGACATGTTTCACAGGAGGACGGTGGAAACTTCATGAATGTTTCAGGATTTAAAATGTTTCAGATGTAAATGAACACCAACACCAGGAGATGGCCTCTCAGTAACCTGACTAGCGCCACCAGGTGGATGGGAGGACTACAGCACAGCGTGACTGATGTCAATCAGGATCTACTAGAGAACAATGGCCACCAGAAACCAGGACTCTTGATGGTTCAGGATGAAGGTGATCATGAAGGCAGAGCAATGGAAGCAAGGTCATATACTAGCAGTGGTAATAGTAGTACATTCATGCTGGTATCCTGTACTTTGTCTTGACTATACTGTATATAAGTTCTATACAGATTGGTCTTGTGAACTTGACCAGGTAAATGTGCATTTGAAGGCCAAAGGGAGGAAAATCCTGTAAAGAAGGACAACACTCTTCTTCACAACCAGCTGACTTCAGACCCTCGTTTCCTGAATCGTCTCCTTCAGGGAGGAGCAGGAGCGTAGAGTGACCAGTAAATCTACTTCTCTTTGAACTGATACCTTGTTGTGCTGGAGGGATTTAACAGGCCAATCAGAAGCTAGAAGTCTAAATCCCCCTGGTGAGGACCAGGATAAAATGAAACCATTTATATTCCAATGTTTCCAGAGAAGAGACGAATAAGAGCCAGGAAAGAGAAATCAGGATCTCACAGCTCCCTGTTTTGTGGATCAAGCCTCGTCAGTCCAAACAACACCTGCTGCTAAAGGCGTGACCCCTTACAGGTCAAAAACTGCTGCTCTATGAACTGTAATCTATGGAGAAGTGATGATAAAACAGTAGAGTTTCTATACTAGTTACCCTAACTCATATAATAATCTCTTTATACAACAGGATAGTCCACCCTGTCAAACTGCTCTGGACCACTTTAGCATCCATGGCTAATGAGAAGTTCTGTGGATCTCAACCTGCTCAGCAGAGCGCTGGTTTCCCACCCTGGCAGCTCACAGGACTTAAAGACAATTCAAGCTTTAATTGATCTCATCTGATCGACAGGTGACAGACTTTATCCAGTGATGAGAAATCCTTGGTGAAAAATCCGTTAAAAACTTCTTAATTTCCAGTTCATTATCTGACTATTAAAGCACAGAGTGAAATAACCAGTCAGGCACTTCTGCACAGTAACAAAAGTAGCATCAATAACATGTGAGCGTGGTTGGTCTGAGTAAATAATAAAATCAAAATAAGATGCTTTGAAAAGTGCTGCTACCTGAACACAGAGCAGCGCTGCAGCTTGCAGGCTAAAGTTCCAGCAGAAGAAGGAACTGACCTTTTGTATTGAAGAGTCTGGATCTCCTGCAGGTGTAAACGACCTCCTGCTGACACTGGTCGGACGCAGAGACGACGGCTCGTAGCTGCTCCACTGATGCGTTGTAGCTGAACTTCATGTTAAATGGTTTCTGTGGAGACGACTTGGGGACTTTGACTGGAGCTGTGTTGTTGTGGGACAACACCATCCACACTTTTTTTTCTACAAGAGAAACATTCAGACTGAACCATTACATCACCTCAACAACTGAAACGTGAGACATTCTCTCCTCCCCAAAAAACAATTTTCACTTGATTATAGCCACAAAAGCACTTGCTGTCTGATTTCAGTGACCTTCTCTCTAACACAGGATGGAGATCATTGTCAATGAATGAAGGAACCACAAAAAAGGACTTTAAAAAATAAGTGTGGCGTTTGAAATCATTGTTCTTCCTTTGTTACCCTGCAAAAAATTATGCAGACATGCATGATCATTCTTTGTGCAAAAAGACCTTCACAAGCTGCTAGAAAAGCTGCACCTAAACCAGCTGTTCAACACGTTCAGCAAGAACTTTAAAAGAAGAAATGTAATGTTTATGAGGCTTCAGGGGGCCAATGAAAGTCCACCAAGCACCGGGACCACCTCCTATCCAGATGTGGGATCAGGGCTCCACAGATCAGATGAAGGTCTGAGATCATCACCCTGTACAGATGTAAAAACATCTGGAGGAGGGTCTGTTGTCAGGAAGGGCAGCAAAGAAGCTACTTCTCTCCAAGAAAACCACCAGGGACAGACTGCTGTTCTGCTAAAGGTCCAGGGACCGGGCTGTTGAGAACAGGAGGAACGTTTTTTCTCTGACGAATCCTCCTTCTGATTGGTTGGAGCTTCTAGAAAAAAGGTCTGTCCCATCAGTCCTGTGTTCAGCCAACAGTAAAGCATCCTGGGACCAGACATGTGCTGGTTGCCTCACACTCACAAACAAAAATTCACAAATTCTGACTAACGTCGATGTCTGTCAGCGAGTAGTGATGAAGAAGGAGCTGACATCAGTCAGGATCTGGACCAAAGGATGACTGACGGCACATCAGGGTGGACTGTAGAGGTCTAGAAGAAGAAAGACCTGCACTGATCTGTGTCTATAGTCTCTCTTCATGTCCCCTGTGCTCTGGTTTCACATCCCACCCAGCTGTTTCTCATTCTGTTGATTACCCACACCCAGCCCTCCTATGGGTTCAGAGGCTGTTTGGTCCTCGTGGTCTTCCTGGTGCTTCCAATTTCTATTTTTTTCTAAGTTTTTCTGAATTTTTTAAAATAAACTTCAGATCAACAGATTTCAGGCTGAGGAGGTGAAGAAATCATTTGAATCAGGTGCGACCAATCAGGTGTGACCTATCAGGTGTGAGGACCAGGTTGTGAAAACATAAAACCCAGCGGATGAAGGACAACATTTAGAGTTGAAATATAAGATTTTAATGATCTACCATGTAATTCTATGGATCAAATGGATTGATAAATGAATAATAAACCACTTTTATTCCAGGTATTATCCTGATGTTGTGTAATAGAGCACAGATAAGCCATTAATCATGGGTGTGCGCTGCTGGCTGACCCATTTGTGTTTCTTATGACATTTAACAACTCTCCACTGTTGTACATCACTGAAAAGCAAATGATCACTTTAACCATGCTACATTTAGACGACCTTGTCTGTCCTTGATCCAACACTGAGACCAGCTTTAGGATGAAGCCTCACCATTCTTCCAGTTTAAACTAAATGCTCTCATGTCAAAAACCATGAGGACTTGATCTGGTTTCCTCCTGGACTCACTTCATTATGAGGATGTAATGTTTACTCAGCTCTGGAGAAAATCTGCCTCCACTTTGTGATTATTCCCATCAGGTTGCCTGGATTATAGTTATTTACATGTCTAATGGTTTTCCTAATTGAGGTCAAGTTGAGGCCTATCTACTGCCGACTAATTCAAATTTATAAGAAGAGAGAAAACAAAACCCCTCCTCTGTGATGACATCATCTCATCGGTACATTAACCTTGTGAGGGACAAAGCAGCTGGGGAAGTTGTGACAGCTAAGTGATGAATTCTGTCTCCAGAGTGTCAAAACTTAGCTGAATATGTCCTGTCCTATACGTCATGCAGACAGGCTGTCAGGTGTCACGCCTCAGGTGATTCAGAGCACATTGTGTTCTGGCATCAAAAGATGGAAATGATTCAACCAATGGGGTCATAAAGGAAAAAGATTCACAACTCTATAGAAGCCAAGCTGGATCTGCAAGTCCTGACAGCGACAGTAATGGTGACGTGTAAATAAAACCACGTCTTTAACATTAACAGCTGTTTGCTCTGCCAACAGCAGCGGCTGTAATGAAGTCTCATCTGTTTGAACTGAAGTCACATGAGGTCTGTATGATCTGAAGCAGAGTTATTAAAACTAACAGAACTAGTCAGATAAAAACACACGATCTGAAGGGATGTAGCTATCTGACCTCAAGTTGTCTGTTACAAGAGGTTTGCAGACATTCAGCTCTGTAAAGATCTGGACTCTGACTGGACCACTGCTGGGTTTCAGATCATAGAGGTCTTTGTCCTGTTTTATGACCCAGTTTGGTCCAAGCTTCAGCTGCTGGACAGACGGACTGACTAGAATCCAGAGGACATGTCTCATCAGCGTCTTGTTTTACAGCATTCTAAGCATCCTGAAAATTTGCTCCACGTCTGAGTATTTCTCCAGTCAGAGTACTACTTCCTGTATGTAGAGACTCCGCCCACACTGAGGGAAGTTACCTGTGACTGTGGTCCATTCAGACGTTTCAGAGCTTGTTAGGTTTGAATTCTTTTGACCGTTAAGGACACTTGAAAACAGAGTTCCTCTATCAAAATCAGCCTGCATCATTAGCTGCAGCACCATGACAACTTGAACTGATCTTCAGTCAGAACATCTGTGATGTTTGAGGCTGAGATTTTAAAGTGTCAGAGACATCAGAGAACTGTTCTCATCATTTATTCTCTGTTTATTCTCAGATGTTTTCACCTTTTCTTAGTGTGACTGGGGAGCTGCAAAGTGACAACACGAGGGCGACCGTGATCTCACCTGTCATGTTGCAGTATACCTGTGTGGGCCCCAGGGGACCACTCCCATCTGGATCAATGAAGTAGAAGCCTGAGGAGCTGCCACTTAGCTTGTAGGTCTCACAGGACGACTCGTAAATGGCTGGAGGAAGCAGAACAGCAACAGAAACCAGTTATCAGCCCACGATCGCGACACTCTCCACTGGATGACTCACAAATACACAAAACCTCCCGTCTGCAGTCACACTCAGTTCTCAGAGTTGATAGAGAGGCTGGTGATGATGACATATGCTTCTATCCATGTAAAATGATGACAACTTTGGCAGCAGCCACTTCAACATTCTGCTGTTTAAATGACACGGCTGACAAGTCTGACAAGAAGTTTGTTTGTGTGACACAGTGAAGGTAAACTCGTGGTATGAAGGAAAGGGGAGGGGCTTAATATTATTTATGATGCAAATAGTTCTGACCTAATCCATTAGTGATCTGGAGCAAAGCAGAGAAGTGGTGCATATTTATCAGGTTATGCAGAGGATTAGAGGCAGACTACAATAAAAATAACTGAAAGGCATCAGCAGTGCAGACAGAGTGATATTGTGCACAGTGATAGAGAAAATTAAATGATCTGCTGCAATAGTTTGAATGGATTTGTTGGTTCTCCTAAAGAGAATATAAAGCAGCTCTCTGGATCATTTTTCTATGTAACAAAGTTTTGTAAATGTTTTAAATGATATTTCAGGTCTAAACTATGATCTGTGAGTTCATCAACATCTTTCAGTCTTCTGAAGACCCTCCTTCCTACTGTAGACCTTTTTGAATTATTTCTGACCGGTGAACTTTTTCAGCCAATAAAATTCAAATTTTTGCATTATGGGCTGTCAGTCAACGTGCATGTGCTTTGTGCAAACCCGTAGAGGCGGGGGCCACGCTCCCAGAACACTCCATGTCTGTCTTCCTGTTTACAGTCTCAGTCGGTCATGGAGGAGTCAGAGCTAATTTCTACTAAATAGTTATCCATTCCCCGGCTACTGAGGGATTTATTTTTATTTTTAATCATTTCTCCACACAGAATGGAAAGGCTTGCCAAGGATACGCGTTTATTTTGGTGGAGAACTCATTCTAAACTAAGCGTTTCTCTTTTCAGGGTTCAGCTTCAGTCCAGCATCAGCTCGCTGCTACAGAGCAACGTTTCTTAAGCACAGAGACGGACAGGTCTCAGACCCTCGTACAGTGAGGGAACAGGATTTGTGAGCTGTGAATGATTGAACCCTGCAATGTAATCGTAGTTTGTGCAGGAGCTGCTCAGGTTCTGCCCGGCTTAGAGACCAGAGTGACACATGTCCCCCCTGGGGGGGCGCGAGGTGAAAAGTGTAATGGTGGAAAAATGTATAATAATAATAATAATAAGATAATAATTACACAATTACATAGTTTTTCCCCACACAAGATGTGTAAATAAACATTTCCTATCATTATTGTGTGGAGCTGTGGGACAGTATTTGGATTTTTTCCCCGTGTCCTGTCCAACTGTAGAGCAAACAGAAATGACGTCTGAGTGCCAGAACAAGCCCAGCAGTGTTGCTGTTCCAGGTGAGACGTTACAGCCACTGCTAAAATGCTCCACCTGACTTGAAATCAAAAAGTGACAAAAGTGGAGCTTTTTGGCAGGTTTTATCAGTTATATGGTCACAGACACAAACATGAAGCATACAAAGAAAAGAACATCGGACCTGCTGAGGAACACGGAGACAAGACATCAAGACATCCTGGAGCCACATGTTCTGCTAAGGGCCACAAAGCTTGGTCTCAGTGGCAGGTCACAGGTCCTCCAACAGGTCACAGGTCCACCAAAAGGTCACAGGTCCTCCAACAGGTCACAGGTCCACCAACAGGTCACAGGTCCTCCAACAGCTCACAGGTACTCCAACAGGTCACAGGTCCACCAACAGGTCACAGGTCCACCAACAGGTCACAGGTCCACCAACAGGTCACAGGTCCTCCAACAGGTCACAGGTCCACCAACAGCTCACAGGTCCTCCAACAGGTCAGAGGTCCACCAACAGGTCACAGGTCCTCCAACAGGTCACAGGTACACCAACAGGTCACAGGTCCTCCAACAGGTCACAGGTCCACCAACAGGTCACAGGTCCACCAACAGGTCACAGGTCCTCCAACAGGTCACAGGTCCACCAACAGGTCACAGGTCCTCCAACAGGTCACAGGTCCTCCAACAGGTCACAGGTCCACCAACAGGTCACAGGTCCACCAACAGGTCACAGGTCCTCCAACAGGTCACAGGTCTTCCAACAGGTCACAGGTCCACCAACAGGTCACAGGTCCACCAACAGGTCATGTGTCCAACAGCAGGTCATTCATTCTCCTACAGATCATGGGTTCTCCATCAAGTCATGGGTCCACCAAGAGGTCACAGGTCCTCCAACAGGTCACAGGTCTTCCTACAGGTCACAGTTTTTTTTAACGGGTTATGGGTCCTCCAAAGGGTCATGGGTTCTCCAACAGGTCTACCAACAGGATAATGAGCCAAAACACAGCCACGAACACCCAGAATGGATCCGAACTGACTAGTCTTGAAAGGTCTTCTATGAATCTGGTTTTAAATCCCAAAGAACAGCTGTGGAATGAGCTGAAGGCTGCAGTGTGAAGACAAAGTCACAAACCTGGGACAGCTGGAGCTGTTTGCTGAGGAAGAGTGGACCAAACCATTTGTTGGTAAATATAAACATCTCATTATGAAGACCGGAGACCACGTGATTGTAGTGACTGCTGGTAAAGGTGCTGCCTCAGGATATTCATTTAATGAACGTATATTTTGTTCCATGCCCCCTCAATCAGTGATGCTATCAAACATTTGTCAGTTCAAGTTATTTTAGAGACAGTTGGGTTATTGTTGTTTATTGTGTATTTGTTGTGTATTTTATTGTGTGGAGGGGCACTAACACATCAGTCTGTCTCTGTGAACATTCTAAACCTACAATTGGACCTCAAAAACTACAAGTGTTCTAACTGACGACTCCTTCAGAGGAGCTGCAGAACGTTCAGACGGATGTTCAGCGAGAGGCGGAGCCAGAGAGTGTGTTGAGCCTCCAGATGGTTAACGATGGTTTTACTGACCTCAACAAAGAGGGAAAAAGGAACGAGGAGAATGAGTCTGTTCCTGCAGCAGAGCAGTTATCAGTGGAACAAGCATCCATTCACTGTAACCTACAGTCTAGTGGAATGAAACAGCACTGTCTCTATAACAAACTACATTTAGTTCATGAAATAATTTAGACTTTTACAGAGTTTTATTTTCTGAGCTGAGTCACTAAATCGACTATAATTCAAATAAAGCTCTTTGATTTTATGTTACTGTTTACAAAATTAAATTTAATCTGACTAATATTTAAACTTTAAAACTGAAAACACTTAGAGTTGTTACTGCAGCTGGATAATGAGACTCGGTGTTTTCATCAGCAGAAGTCATTTCTACAGCTGTTTGGGTTCTATTGGGTTCTGACAGCACATTTTCTAAATTAACTTTCAGCACTTAACTCACAGAGGGGCTTCTGTCCCAGGTTTTACAACCAACATCCCCTTAAGGCACTAATACTACACACTCATTATCAGAACGAAATATTTCCAGGAAGAAACAATACAAATCCCCATGATTAGGCCTGATGTTCCTGCATACAGCGGTAATACCCACAGTGCATGCTGTTTGAGGTGGTTTTAATGACAACTCACTCACACCAAACAAATCAAACACTCAGGAGAACTTTGAAGGGTTTTATAATTTACCGCCTACAGTTTGTCCTATGCAGCAAACACAAAGGTGTTGGTGACAAAAATCTGCAAATGAAAATGGATTTGAATGAATAAATCATTCTCAATGTGTGTGTGTGTGTGTGTGTGTGTGTGTGTGTGTGTGTGTGTGTGTGTGTGTTTGTGAAACAGAATACACACAAACTAGCTACCAGGTTAGGATCAAGGCCACTTCAGGGGTCAGTTCCTGGTTCTAGTCCTGGGTGTCTGGGTCTGGAAGACCTTTAACTCCTTGTGGTCTAGTGTTAGGAATTAGGAAACCTAAAACCACATCTGGCTTTAATGCAGCCCAGTGGAGGATCAGGAATAGTGCTTTCATCAACAACCTGCCAGTCCTCTGCTGCCCCCTGGTGGAGGATCCACAGGTGGAAAGAGGCCATTTTATTTCTGTTATATTGTTATATAATTACATAACAAAGATTAAAACTAATTATTATAATATTGTTATATTAATATGAACCAATCAGAGCATTTAACAGTTTTTTATTGACATTTTCTGGTTTTTACTCTTGACATGGCAGGTTGTTGATGAAGGTACTAATCCTGATACTCCATCTGGTGGCTTTGAGGCTGGAGGTGGTTTGAGGATCATCTGTGAGAGTAGCTCATCATTACTCCATTTATTTTCAGTGACCCTTCAGTTTAGTCACAGTTTTGTTGCTAACTCCTCCCAGAGTCATTTCACATTTCTCATCCTTCTGACTTGTGGTATTATGGATTTTATTAGTACACATAAGTCATGGTTTGGTACAAGTCTTAGTTTTGGTTTTGCAGTCCAGTACGGCTTTAGTGCAACATGAAAAAAGGAACGTTTGGTGGAGTTTCTAATTTTCCTGCTGTTGTGTTTAACAGCATTTTGTAGTAATTTGGCTTTCCTTACATTCTCCTCTCATTGCTCACTGTCACAGATCAACAGACCACAAAATGTCCCACATTTAAAGACACAGGTGAGCCTTGAAGCTCCTGTGTGTCATCTGAACCAACCCAGCACTGTTTGCTCTGAGTTCTAGATAATGTCTGTCTTTACTCGTCTCCTGTCACGGCGGCAAGCAGCAGGAAGTCTGACAGTGGTGACCGGCTGTGTTCGTCCTCTGGTTCCTGACACCTGAGACGTGATGGTTCGCTATAAATACATCTCCACCTCTAACAGAAACTACTTTGAGAATCAACCGAGAAGAGTTTGAGACACATTCCTGACACACGCAACAAGCTTCTGACTGATTTGAGAAAAGTTTTATCAACTTAATTCTATGGACACGTCCCCTGTGACTCATGCAAGCAAATGGAGAACCCCTTTTGAGAATTTGAATACATTTTGGCAGCAGTACAGCCCAGTGGTTTGGCTTCTAGCTCAAACACACTAGTCTGATCTTTACAGAGGATGCTGGGTAATCCATCCTGTAGCTGTATCTGCTTCTAAATCAGCTTTTTCAGGAAAACACAACAAACTGGACAAAATGTTTTTGTTTCAATTTCAGGACTCACTGGGCTGATTCACTGTTAGGCAGTGCAGCATGCTGAAGATGAATGCGTTTAACTCTCAGAACCAACTGCAGGTCTGATTCGAGTTCCCAGGTTGAGACTTTTATAGATACAAAACTAGAGTTTGACAAAAGAAACTATTTGAAATGCAGCAGATGCTCTTATCTGACATGTTACCTCCAAAAGCATCTGCCTGCATACAAACTAGATATCAGCATTCTGGGGCAGGAGGGCTTTCACGGCCTCTCCAACAACACCCTGCTGCAGATATCAAGGCTACGTCAAAAAAAATGACACCTGGAAGGAAAAACTCCTGCATGCACAGGCTGAGGAGGAGGGCTATTTAAGGATACAGAGAAAAAAGGAAAGAAATGCAGAAATGTGAGAATAGCATCAGTGAGTGAGGTCATGTCACGCTGAAGGAGGACAACTTTCTGCTTTGCCTCTCGGCTGCACAAAGTGAGGAAGCTGCAAGTGAGACGGGCGGACCGACGTGTGCTGAATCAAATGAGGCAGACCTGGAGTAAGCAGGGAGGCGTGGGGGTGTAATGGCAGCTTTGAGACGAGGTGAAGAAATGAAAGTGCTCACAGTTGTGACACGTTGCTCCAGAGTATCCTGTTCCCGAACAGTCGCAGGAGAAGGCGCTCCACGTCTGAGAGCAGCGGGCTCCGTGTTCACACAGGTTAGGCAGACATCTAGGAGACACACAACAAGACAGCAACACCTTTACAGCAGGCAAACAACTTCCACAACATCAATTATTTCAACTTCACGGTGCAAGAAAAAACACATAAATAAAAAATAAAATCCTAATGAGGCCTTGTTATGTCTAATTAGTAGTGAAAATGGAAAGAAATGTAAATTATAACACTGTAAAAAAAACAAAGACAGGCCAATTATCACATTTAAACCTGCAACAGGAGAACGTTTGGCTTTATTGCTTGTAATTAATTGATTATCAAAGTCGATGCTAATTAATTTTCCTGTCAGCTGACTAATTGAATAATCTTCAGGTTCTTCAAGCATCCTTTCATCTTCATTTGGCAGATTTTCACTTTTTTATCAGATAAAAACTGAACGATCATTTATTTATAACAGACCTACAACCACCGCTGCTCGCGTTAAGATAATAAAATGCAGATTTTTACAGGTAGAATAACTCTCTGTTCTCTCTCTCCTCCTCCTCGTCTTCACTCTTATTAACTCAGGCTCAGTGAAGACTAATTTTCTGATGATTCATGTTTTGTGAGATGAAATAAACCCTAAACAGCTCCGTCTGTAGGTCTCGTCCTGCGCCCTTGTCTGAATGTGAAACAGCCAATTTCTCGGAGCACAAAAGCATCACTGTCACCTTCACAGAATGCCTGTTAATGGGATTTCACCACAGAAAATTTTAAACCGCACTCTTCTGATTAATAGTCCCTTCCTCAAGCCTCCTTCAGTTTCACATAATTGCCAGCCTTTCAAGCATGCATCTATAATTTCATACACTTTATCTCTCACCTATTAACTGCAGCGCAGCGGGCCAGCCGCAACATAGATAGGGTTGCAACAATCGCTTTAATTACCATCAAGCTATTTTCTGTTGTTATGTCCGCGGCTGCCCTTACAGGATGTGAAATTACAGTAGGCAGCACACTTAAGTGCACAGTAGCTGTAAACGGAGGTGTAATTAGACTCAGAGAAAAGGAGATTAGCTCTGATAAAAGTTAATTTTCTCATGCTCTCTGGGGTCATTAAGTAGGCCATGAAAGAGA
Organism: Callopanchax toddi; assembly: GCA_006937965.1. Classification (NCBI taxonomy): domain Eukaryota; kingdom Metazoa; phylum Chordata; class Actinopteri; order Cyprinodontiformes; family Nothobranchiidae; genus Callopanchax; species Callopanchax toddi. Next base: position 289,141 of record SSNR01000288.1, read on the forward strand.
AATGACAGCTAATATCGGGGCTGTAATCTGTCTCATGTCATGTCCTCACAGCACCACCCAATGACGCAAAGACATCAGCGATCAGACCAATAGGCTTCCTTTGTTGCGCTGCCACCCTTTTCACCCCCCTCCTTATATTTGTAGGATCATTTGTTTGAAATACTATTAACATTTTTTCAGGATTAATCTCCCTCCAGCCTGGAGGTCTCAGTGCTGAGACCACCAGGCTGCATCTGTTATTAAAATGCAACTCGCTGCCATTTCCAGAAGGTTGCTGAGCTTCGCACATTCACTAAAGAGCCTCCTGGTGCTGCTAAGATTAAAATGGATGCAACATTTCTGTTTCATCGGAACTGCTGGAGGTTTAATAACATTGATTTTAGCTGATTTATTTTATGCCTTTCAAGCTCTTTTGCACATGAGATCTTCAACAAATTTCAGCATCAATCCGCACAAGGGCTGCATTCAGGTCGCCGTGACAAAGACACGTTCCTCGTTCAGAGGCACCTACAGCCACAGGGACAGGTTTGGTATTTGCTAGAGTGGAAAGTAAATGAAGTCAGGTATGTCTTCTTCTGGACTCTTTCTTCTGCAGGTTTTATTGAACTTGAAGGAACGAGAGAAGACATTTTCAGCTGGAGAAGAATATTATCTTTCTGTTCACCTTGGGAAATTGTCAAATGAATGGAGAGAAATGTCAGGGCAGCAAATCTAATGCCCTCATCAACTGAGTGTTAATGGGACTGCAGCAGTCCAGAGCAGGGCCTGACCAGGTAAAACAGTTACAGAGGAACAGCAGAGATGTCCAGATGCAGTCAGAATAAAGGAACAAAGAACCTTTCAAACACAAAGTAAAGACTGTTGCACTCTGACCTATAAACACAAACATATAACAAGAATTTTAATCTTATGTAAACGCTCTTAACATAAATTAATGGTGACGGTGAGTTTGCAGGTGCAGCAGATCATGCAGGAGGACTGAACAGTATTTTATCTCTTTATTCATCCCATGCATTAGAAAAACGTCTCTATTCTGACCAAAAGGCAGTGCTGCCTGAGAGAGGATGGATCAAATCTGGCTTGTGTTCGATGTGAGGGAAGCAGCTGTCATCAGACAGTCTGTGCACACAAACGGTGCTGCACAAGGAGCCTGTCTGCACCCACTGGGGGGAGGGGGGTCCAGGATGGTGAAGAAAGCATTTGAAGTACAGCTGGAGTTACTGTGATGATGGACATGGTTAATAAGACAGTGATTCTTTGAGGTTTTGCATAGTGAGGCTGCCTGCTCTAAAAGGATTCAAACCAAACTTCAAGTGTAAAAAACACAACAGACAATCTGAAACTATTACTCTACAAAAACAAAGACAAAAGGGAAAAGCTGCTCCAGCTACACTCTGAAGTAGTCGTTCTCTGTTTCTTTACCACGCGGTTCTGGAGGAACTCCTCTGGTTCGCCAAAGTTCTCTGAACGATCTGAACTTGAGGTGAAGTTGCTGGAACGTCCTCTCCTGATTGGCAGCCATCTTAAAAGATTTCCACTTGTGAAGATTCTTCCTCTCTGAAGAATGTTGGTCTCCAAATAGTTCGGAAATGACCTTTAACCCTTTCAAAACTAATGTCAACAGTTGCTTCTTTAAGGTGATTTCTGGTGTCTCGTCTCCTTGGCAACAAAAACCTGTACACATCCCGCTTGTTTCAACCAAACAACGTCTGAATCCCTGCGCTACAGCATGAACACCAACAAACGGTACAAAAACTGGAATTATATTTCCTTGCCTGCTAAAAAAAGGGTTTAAAATGCCTTAAATATCAATAGTTATTTGTAGTAACCTTACACAAGCAGTAATCGTCAAGCCCCAACAAATAGTTTCTCACCTGCTGAGCACAACACTGCAGACAATTAAAGCAGGCATCCAGCAGGCGAACAAAGTCCAACACATAATGGCTTTGGTGAAGAGCAAATCAGAGCTAAAAGCATAAAGAGAGTGACTGCTGGGTTTTTACTCCTCAGGTGAACACAAACAACTCCAGCTGAATTCTAATGCCTGGACGTGTCTGCTCAAAGTGCATGTAGTAAACCGTTTCTTTACATGCTGCTCATGAATGTTTTATGAGGCAATTATAAACAAAACTTTCAGCATCGTCAGAGAAGGTAGCCAGCCTGGAACCTTCCCTACAACTAGTTTTTCAGTGATTAGGACGAGTTCAGAGGGGGGTGGGACGTTCATGCAGACAAGAGGGACAAACGCTGATAACAGGAGATTTAGGGCTTTTCGTGTCTACAGGATCTGCTGCACACATTCTGTCACTACAGAGATAGGGGCCTTCACACAGCTTTGTTTGGGGGCAGCAGTACAAAGCAAAGAATCCAATCAGAACTGTTCTGTTCTCAAGAGTGGAATCGAAATGAGATGATTCTGAGTGAGTACTCAGAAAAACTGCCTTCCTTTCAAGTACATTCTCAGCCCTGATACCTTCCCTTGTAGAGTGTCAAAGCCCTCACAACAAGACACTGACCGTCTCTGGGTGAAGGCCTGAGAACAGCAGGAGGTCAGTGGCTGGTAGACTCTATAAATCTATACAGTCTGTAGACAGAAGATCTAAATCAGATGTGTTTAGGTGGAAACATGTTTATCACTGATTCCCAGCATGACTGACTGGTGACCATCTGAACAACCAAAGGGTTTTACATCACATGACAACTCATGCTCCCTGATATGCCAATCCTCAATCAGATTATTACAAAGATGGATATCGGTTCCAAAATCAGTCAGCTCCTACATGGAGAACCTACATTTTATGAAAACAATGAGCAAGACAGATCCACCTCATCAGGTCTGAAGAATCTTATTCAGGCTGGATAAAGGTTATCACAACTGAAGGGTCTGAACAACCTCAACCTGTAGACCTTTAGGACTGACAGGAATACCAAAATACTGTACCGTGGAATTCCATAGGCAAATGGTAAAATGTCATGATGAGGACACAAGACAATCATTCAGATCAAAGAAGATATACAGAAGTCCTACCAGTGTGTAGAGAAGGCTGGACTGAAGGACAGAACAGAGAGATTGACCATGTCAGCACAAGAGCAGGCCCTCAGCACAAGAACCAAAGAGCAGGATCTACCAAACCAAATGTAATCCAAGGAGTCTACCACACCGGACACAACCCAAGATGGAGTCTATACCACACCGGACAAAACCCAAGATGGAGTCTATACCACACCGGACAAAACCCAAGATGGAGTCTATACCACACCGGACACAACCCAAGATGGAGTCTACCACACCGGACACAACCCAATATGGAGTCTACCACACCGGACACAACCCAAGATGGAGTCTACCACACCGGACACAACCCAATATGGAGTCTACCACACCGGACACAACCCAATATGGAGTCTACCACACCGGACACAACCTAAGATGGAGTCTACCACACCGGACACAACCCAATATGGAGTCTACCACACCGGACACAACCCAATATGGAGTCTACCACCAGACACAACCTAATATAGAGTCTACCACCAGACACAACCTAATATAGAGTCTACCATACCAGACATGGACCAGGGAGGCAGTAGCTCAGTGCTTAGGGCATTGCAACCAGAGGGTTGCAGGATCAAATCCCCGCTCCAACTGGGTTACTTGGTCATTGTATCCTTGCGCAAGACACTTTACCCTCATTGCCTGCTGGTGGTGGTGGTCAGAGTTCTGGTGGTGCCTCTGTGTCTGGTCACTTCGTCTCTGTAGTTCCATCAGCATGTGAATGACTGACTGATGTAAAGTGCTTTGTAGTCCACTGACTTCAAAAAGCAATGTACAAATACGAGACATTTACATTTACATAATCCAAGATGCAGTCTACCACACCAAACAGGACCAAAGCAAAAGTATCCCCAGGGAGAAGGAACACAAGAACCTGGAGAAATACCAAGGTCTGGAAGAGGAAACAGAGAATATGTGGAAAGTCGATGCCTCAGTAGTACCAATGGTCATGAGAGCACTTGGGAGCATGATCAGCTGGTCTCTTTTCTGGAACAACACAACATTTTTGATAAATTCCAATCTGGTTTCCGTAAAAAACATTCAACAGAAACAGCTTTACTCAAAGTATCCAGTGACATCATGATGGCAGCAGACTCCGGGGAGTTTACAGTCTTAGTTTTGTTGGACCTTTCTGTTGATCACAGCACCTTAATGAACATACACCGTGACTTGGTGGGGATCTCTGGAACAGTTTTAGACTGGTTCAGATCGTACCTCTCAAACAGAAGTTTCAGTGTCCATATAAACAACATCATGTCAGATACTACAGATCTGTTCTGTGGGGTACCCCAAGGCTCTGTTCTGGGTCCACTCCTGTTTTTACTATATATCCATCCTCTTGGACAGATCATTAGTAGATGTCACAATGTCTCCCACCACCTTTATGCAGATGACATTCAGCTGTACTGCTCCTTCAAGGACTCAGAGTTCTACAAACTGTCTGAACTACTGGAGTGTCTGTCAGCCATTACTAACTGGTTAGAAAAGAACTTCCTTCAGTTAAACCCTGAAAAGACTGAATGTCTGATTGTTGCCCCTGATAGGATGGTCCCTCTGATCAGTCAACAGATTGGACATTTAAGTTCTGCTGTAAAGTCAAACCTGAGGATTCTGGGTGTTATTTTCGACCAATCAATGTCTCTTGAAGGTCACTCAAAACAGCTGGTCAGAAACTGTTTTTATCATCTGAGAAATATTTCCAAACTGAGAAAGTTGGTGTCAAAACCTGAACTGGAAATGGTTCTTCATGCTTTTATCTCCTCCCGTCTAGATTACTGTAACACACTTTTCACATGTTTGAACCAAAAAGCCCTTTATGGCCTTCAGCTGGTCCAGAACTCTGCAGCGAGGCTCCTCACTGGAGCAAACAG
>SSNR01000288.1:305306-334912 GCA_006937965.1 Callopanchax toddi
ATCCTGATGGAGGTGGTCCTGATGGAGATGGTCCTGATGGAGGCGGACCTGATGGAGATGGACCTGATGGAGATGGACCTGATGGAGGTGGTCCTGATGGAGGTGGTCCTGATGGAGGTGATCCTGATGGAGGTGGTCCTGATGGAGATGGTCCTGATGGAGATGGTCCTGATGGAGGCGGACCTGATGGAGATGGTCCTGATGGAGATGGTCCTGATGGAGGTTGACCTCATGGAGATGGACCTGATGGAGGCGAACCTGATGGAGGCGGACCTGATGGAGATGGTCCTGATGGAGGTGGTCCTGATGGAGGTGGTCCTGATGGAGGTGGTCCTGATGGAGATGGTCCTGATGGAGGTGGTCCTGATGGAGGTGGTCCTGATGGAGGTGGTCCTGATGGAGATGGTCCTGATGGAGGCGGACCTGATGGAGATGGTCCTGATGGAGATGGTCCTGATGGAGGTGGTCCTGATGGAGGTGATCCTGATGGAGATGGTCCTGATGGAGATGGACCTGATGGAGATGGTCCTGATGGAGGCGGACCTGATGGAGATGGACCTGATGGAGATGGACCTGATGGAGGCGGACCTGATGGAGATGGACCTGATGGAGATGGACCTGATGGAGGCGGACCTGATGGAGATGGTCTTGATGGAGGTGATCCTGATCAAGATGGTCCTGATCAAGATGGTCCTGATGGAGGTGGTCCTGATGGAGGTGATCCTGATGGAGGTGATCCTGATGGAGACGGTCCTGATGGAGATGGTCCTGAGGGAGGTGGTCCTGATGGAGGCGGACCTGATGGAGGTGATCCTGATGGAGGTGGCCCTGATGGAGACGGTCCTGATGGAGATGGTCCTGATGTAGGTGGTCCTGATGGAGATGGTCCTGATTGAGGCGGACCTGATGAAGATGGTCCTGATGGAGGTGGTCCTGATGGAGATGGTCCTGATGGAGGCGGACCTGATGGAGGTGATCCTGATGGAGATGAGCCTGATGGAGGCGGTCCTGATGGAGATGGTCCTGATGGAGATGGTCCTGATGGAGGCGGACCTGATGGAGATGGTCCTGATGGAGGTGGTCCTGATGGAGATGGTCCTGATGGAGGCGGACCTGATGGAGATGGACCTGATGGAGATGGTCCTGATGGAGGCGGACCTGATGGAGGTGGACCTGATGGAGTTGGTCCTGATGGAGGTGGTCCTGATGGAGGTGGTCCTGATAGAGATGGTGCTGATGGAGATGGTCCTGATGGAGGCGGACCTGATGGAGATGGTCCTGATGGAGGTGATCCTGATGGAGATGGTCTTGATGGAGGTGATCCTGATGGAGGTGGTCCTGATGGAGATGGTCCTGATGGAGGTTGTCCTGATGGAGGTGGTCTTGATGGAGGTGATCCTGATGGAGATGGTCTTGATGGAGATGGTCCTGATGGAGATGGTCCTGATGGAGGCAGACCTGATGGAGATGGTCCTGATGGAGGTGGTCCTCATGGAGATGGTCCTGATGGAGGCGGACCTTATGGAGATGGTCCTGATGGAGGTGATCCTGATGGAGATGGTCTTGATGGAGGTGATCCTGATGGAGGTGAGCCTGATGGAGGTGGTCCTGATGGAGATGGTCCTGATGGAGATGGTCCTAATGGAGGCGGACCTGATGGAGATGGACCTGATGGAGATGGTCCTGATGGAGGTGGACCTGATGGAGGTGGACCTGATGGAGGTGAACCTGATGGAGATGGACCTGATGGAGATGGTCCTGATGGAGATGGTCCTGATGGAGGTGGACCTGATGGAGGTGATCCTGATGGAGGTGGTCCTGATGGAGATGGTCCTGATGGAGATGGACCTGATGGAGGCGGACCTGATGGAGATGGTCCTGATGGAGGCGAACCTGATGGAGGTGGTCCTGATGGAGATGGTCCTGATGGAGATGGTCCTGATTGAGGCGGACCTGATGAAGATGGTCCTGATGGAGGTGATCCTGATGGAGATGGTCCTGATGGAGATGGTCATGATGGAGGCCGACCTGATGGAGATGGACCAGATGAAGATGGACCTGATGGAGGTGGTCCTGATGGAGGTGGTCCTGATGGAGATGGTCCTGATGGAGGTTGTCCTGATGGAGGTGGTCTTGATGGAGGTGATCCTGATGGAGATGGTCCTGATGCAGGCGGACCTGATGGAGATGGTCCTGATGGAGGTGATCCTGATGGAGATGGTCTTGATGGAGGTGATCCTGATGGAGATGGTCCTGATGGAGGCGGACCTGATGGAGATGGTCCTGATGGAGGTGGACCTGATGGAGATGGACCTGATGGAGATGGTCTTGATGGAGGTGATCCTGATGGAGGTGGTCCTGATGGAGATGGTCCTGATGGAGGTGGTCCTGATGGAGGTGGTCCTGATGGAGATGGTCCTGATGGAGATGGTCCTGATGGAGGCGGACCTGATGGAGGTGATCCTGATGGAGGTGGTCCTGATGGAGATGGTCCTGATGGAGATGGTCCTGATGGAGGTGGTCCTGATGGAGGCGGACCTGATGGAGATGGACCTGATCGAGGTGGTCCTGATGGAGGTGGTCCTGATGGAGATGGTCCTGATGGAGGCGGACCTGATGGAGATGGACCTGATGGAGGTGGACCTGATGGAGGTGGACCTGATGGAGATGGACCTGATGGAGATGGACCTGATGGAGGTGGACCTGATGGAGATGGACCTGATGGAGGTGGTCCTGATGGAGGTGATCCTGATGGAGATGGTCTTGATGGAAGTGGTCCTGATGGAGATGGTCCTGATGGAGGCGGACCTGATGGAGATGGACCTGATGGAGATGGACCTGATGGAGATGGACCTGATGGAGGTGGTCCTGATGGAGATGGACCTGATGGAGATGGTCCTGATGGAGGAGGTCCTGATGGAGGTGGTCCTGATGGAGATGGACCTGATGGAGGCGGACCTGATGGAGATGGACCTGATGGAGGTGGTCCTGATGGAGATGGACCTGATGGAGGCGGACCTGATGGAGATGGACCTGATGGAGATGGACCTGATGGAGGTGGTCCTGATGGAGGCGGACCTGATGGAGATGGACCTGATGGAGATGGTCCTGATGGAGGCGGACCTGATGGAGATGGACCTGATGGAGGTGGACCTGATGGAGATGGACCTGATGGAGGTGGACCTGATGGAGGTGGTCCTGATGGAGATGGTCCTGATGGAGATGGTCCTGATGGAGATGGTCCTGATGGAGGCGGACCTGATGGAGATGGACCTGATGGAGGTGGTCCTGATGGAGATGGACCTGATGGAGGCGGACCTAATGGAGATGGACCTGATGGAGATGGACCTGATGGAGATGGTCCTGATGGAGATGGTCCTGATGGAGGAGGTTCTGATGGAGGCGGTTCTGATGGAGGCGGACCTGATGGAGGTGGTCCTGATGGAGGTGGTCCTGATGGAGATGGTCCTGATGGAGATGGTCCTGATGGAGGCGGACCTGATGGAGATGGTCCTGATGGAGGTGATCCTGATGGAGATGGTCCTGATGGAGGTGGTCCTGATGGAGGTGGTCCTGATGGAGGTGGTCCTGATGGAGGCGGACCTGATGGAGATGGACCTGATGGAGATGGACCTGATGGAGATGGTCCTGATGGAGATGGTCCTGATGGAGGTGGACCTGATGGAGGTGATACTGATGGAGGTGGTCCTGATGGAGATGGTCCTGATGGAGATGGACCTGATGGAGGCGGACCTGATGGAGATGGACCTGATGGAGGCGGACCTGATGGAGGTGGACCTGATGGAGATGGACCTGATGGAGATGGACCTGATGGAGATGGACCTGATGGAGGCGGTCCTGATGGAGGTGATCCTGATGGAGGTGGTCCTGATGGAGATGGTCCTGATGGAGGTGGTCCTGATGGAGGTGGTCCTGATGGAGATGGTCCTGATGGAGGTGGTCCTGATGGAGGTGGTCCTGATGGAGGTGGTCCTGATGGAGATGATCCTGATGGAGATGGTCCTGATGGAGGCGGACCTGATGGAGATGGTCCTGATGGAGGTGGTCCTGATGGAGGTGGTCCTGATGGAGGTGGTCCTGATGGAGGCGGACCTGATGGAGATGGACCTGATGGAGATGGACCTGATGGAGGTTGTCCTGATGGAGGTGGACCTGATGGAGATGGACCTGATGGAGGTGGACCTGATGGAGATGGTCCTGATGGAGGCGGACCTGATGGAGATGGACCTGATGGAGATGAACCTGATGGAGATGGACCTAATGGAGATGGACCTGATGGAGATGGACCTGATGGAGATGGTCCTGATGGAGGTGGACCTAATGGAGGTGGACCTGATGGAGATTGACCTGATGGAGATGGACCTGATGGAGGTGGACCTGATGGAGGTGGACCTGATGGAGATGGTCCTGATGGAGGCGGTTCTGATGGAGGCGGACCTGATGGAGGTGGACCTGATGGAGGTGGTCCTGATGGAGGAGGTTCTGATGGAGGCGGTTCTGATGGAGGCGGTTCTGATGGAGGCGGTCCTGATGGAGGTGCTCCAGATGGAGATGGACCAGATGAAGATGGACCTGATGGAGGCGGACCTGATAGAGATGGACCTGATGGAGATGGACCTGATGGAGATGGACTTGATGGAGGTGGTCTTGATGGAGGTGATACTGAAGGAGGTGGTCCTGATGGAGATGGTCTTGATGGAGATGGTCCTGATGGAAATGGTCCTGATGGAGGCGAACCTGATGGAGATGGTCCTGATGCAGGCGGACCTGATGGAGATGGTCCTGATGGAGGTGATCCTGATGGAGGTGATCCTGATGGAGGTGGTCCTGATGGAGGTGGTCCTGATGGAGATGGTCCTGATGGAGGTGATCCTGATGGAGGTGGTCCTGATGGAGATGGTCCTGATGGAGGCGGACCTGATGGAGACATTTCTGTCTCAGGACACAATCAGCGCATCAACAGACTGAAGAAACAGTCAGACTACATTTGTTTTCAGCCTCCAAACAGTCATTGTGTAAAAGGTTTCCTTTTTTTCCCCTCCAGAATGCTTTACTCCCCCGGGCTTCAGGCTCCGTCAGTGTGAAGCACCAGTCCTTCAGAGAGACGCTGTGCTGATACTCCAGAGAAGTAACCCGTCATAGTCCCAGTCACACTCTCAGCTAGGAGAACCAGACTTGACTCTGTTTTCCAGCCGACGCCTCTTTCATCACCTCAGATGTGATGAACAACAACAAAAACAGCATTACTCTTAAGCTTGGGAGAATAAATCACCCCCTCTATCATTCTGTCGCTTCCTACAGCGCATCTCTTTACCCACTGACACGCCAGACTGGCAGAGCTGTTGTTTGCATTTCCTCCAACTGCGAACAATCTGGGCTAAAAAGCAGGTAGCTAGTCTGAAATCTGACAAAGGCGTGATTCTCCCCGGGGCAAACACGACCAAAAGTGGCAGTTTGGATGTTTGCCTCATTCTTATAAATGTTCCCCTCTGCATGCGGATGTTTATGGAGCTCGTAGGTCTGCCAGGGCCCACAGCTGTGCAGGATAATGAGGAAGAGCACGCCACACAGGACAGTAGGGAGCAGCTTGTTAGCATAGTCCTCTGCCAAAGAAGGTGCTGCTGAGATTCTGCTGCACTTTAATTGGAGGATCCAGTCAGCTTGTTTGTCTTGACAGGACAGAATGTCAGTGACTTTCAGGCTGCAGTACAGACAACACACTGCCATCCACAAATGAACAGTGAGGGCATGAATGGTTCTGAGCTGCCAGCTTACATAAAGTCTGACATTCAGCCATCAGCTGCTGTCAGCTCTCTGTGAGAACCGTCCTCATAATTAATTAAAACGTAGAAAAGAAATTCAAACTACTTTACCTGTCTTTCATATTGCAGGTGTCAAATTGAAGCTCATTATAATTTCCCAGCAATCCTTGCTGCACATGAGTGAGATTCACCAGCTGGTTGTTGATGGATATGAGCTGCATGCAGCCCTGGAAGGCAGGAATCTGGACCTGACAGTCCACGGGAGGACAGCCTGGACAGAAACGGCACCAGAAACATTTTTACTCCTCTTTAGTCACAAAGTAGTCAGTGACAATGTGGGAGATGAAGAAAAGATGACAAAACACAACGTGAGAACTGCTAACCTCCAAAGTAGAAGCTGCCTTTTGCTTCCACTTGTTCCCAGAGTTCAATGTTGGAGGACGGCTCGCCGTCCACAGTCAGGCTGATCCGGAGGCTCCTGCTGGTGAGACTCACAGAGTGCCACAGTCCATCGTTCACTCTGCGACCTGAAGAACATCAGACATTAGTTTAAACAGCGTCTCTAATAAAACATTTAATGACAGACACTAAGTTGTGTGAACATGATGAACCAGTAAAGAGTGGGATCTCTGTTTAAACCTGGGTAGATGCTAACGGCTGTTTTCACCAGTCAAAATGATAAAAAACTACCAACAGTTCAAACTGTTTGTATGTTTTTTGTTATTTTTTTTATATATTTTTAGATTTGTTGTTTTTTTAGACCATTTATTGTTTTTGCACCATTCAGAATCCATTCAACACATTTTCCTCATAAACTATTGGAATGAAAGGATTTCACTCTTTCTTTGATGCATCCAGTGCCTCCAGCATCAAACCATGAACGCAGCTCTGCAGCTCCACCAAGCCTCAGTTCATGTGCTGCATATGGACTCTAATAACTCATGAACAGAAATGTTGTTTCTGTGTTTTACTCATCCACCACGGTTCTGTTGTAAAGCACAGAGGAACTCTCTTCCTCCGTTTACCTGTTGATCTCTACCTGACACCAAACACTGAACACCAGCTGACTGATGATGGAGGGAAACATTCTGGAGCCATGTGGAGATCTGACGCTATCGAGTCATGCTCCACTAAAGCGAGATGTTGTGTGTAAATCCACCCCGTCCCTATGAGTCCACACGCGTGGCAGAGAGTCCCGTAGCTATCAGCCAAAGCTGCTCACCTACAGGTCAGGTCACCTGATACGAGGCTTCAGTAAACTCAATATTTGTTTTTAAACAGCTAAATCAGTCCCAGCTTTCATTTCTGTGACATTTCAGTGTTGTCTGAAAAAGGTAAGAAGTTCATCTGGATGAATGCTGACTGTTTTCATCACATCTCACAGATAATCATTTCAGAAAATTGAGGCTCGTTTTCAAAGTGTTGCAGCCTTGAAGAGGACAAAACTGCAGCGTCGTCGTCTGGGAGTTCTGATCAAATCAGCACCCAGACATATCTGCATCACCAGCTCACAGGGACAGGCGCTGCTGCCAAATGCACCCTGGGAGTTGTTTCAGCTCCTCCGAAATATCATCTGTCCAGCCTCTTGAGAATTTCTAGTGATGCCTGTCGCTAACGGCACAGCCTTTTATTCTGAAAGGCTGAGTGCCACAGGCGTTTTCTCCTCTCCCTATCGCCTGTTTCAAGGAATAAGTCATGCCGCCATGAGGAGCTGCTGCTGAGCATTAATCCAGACTGTCTGTCACACTTTCAGGTCAGATGCATCTAATCTGCTGCTGACCAGGGTCAGTCCAAGTCCCAGCTCTAACCGCTCTGTTACTCAGCCACTAACAGGAATAGAATATTTACATGTTATGTCTCAGTCATTCTCCTGTCAGAAATAGAGTCTCTGGAGTCACTTTTAAGTCATTAAATCTCCAGCGCTGCTGAGGCAGCTGCTGCAAAGAGAGGTGAAGAAAGCAGACCCTGATTCTAGATGCTGTTACCCTCAGTCTGGTGTGCGATACACATCCATACGCTCGGCTGTTAAATGCTGCCTTTCCCAGCCAGCTGTGATTCTTCTCCTATCATCAAACTGGGGAAGCAGAGGTTTGTTAAAACAGAAAAAGCATTCATGAAATATCAGAGCGGCGGTGAGCCCCGAGGCTCAGTTTGATGATCTCCACTGATATTGCTGTTTGTGGCGCCGTCGTATCTCCACAGGAAAGGTGGTGAGAAAAGTGAGAATGATGTTTTTCACATCTCTCCTGAGTTCTGAGGCCGGGAGAAATAGATGAGATTCTTTTTTCAGTCACTCGATCCAAACAGAAACCAACCAGTGAATGTCACACGTTGGAAGGAAGCTATGATTTGGAGTAACAGGTACGCATCTGAACTTGGAATGACCCTGAGTCTGCAGTGTGCTCATATTTACCGAGCCAACCGGCGTTTACGCGCTGCAGGATTTAGGTTTATCAGCTGTAAGCCCCGTTTTCTCTGCTTGCATCCCACAGTTAGGCTATGTTTCAGGACATCCACCACAGAGAAGGTTTCAAGCTGCTGGAGTATTACAGATTCTCCTCACAGCAGCAGAACGTCGATATCCTGCTGTAATTAAGGAATTTACCCCCCGTGTCTGTGCAGCACGTTCACACAGGATCAGGCAGATTCACACAGGAGAATCCTGGGATTTCTCTCTGTGTTTGATATGATAATGTTCTCCTTAACCAAGATGCTATCAGAGCGTTAGCTCAATAATAATTTCAGCTTTGACCTCCAAAAATATACCTGAGGGAAAATAAAAATTGACAAATAATATTTTTATATCCAGGTGATGCCAGATTACTTCACTCAGTTCATTTCAGTGACTTTACCTCTGAGAGGCTGCAGGTCTGGACAGCTTCAGGTGAGCCTGTCCTGAAGGTCTGACCCCACACACCAACCTCTAAACAATAACTCTTCCCTCCCTTATCCACTCTGAGAAATCCTATAAAGACAACTGGATATTTCTCTCCACATAATTCTAAAAACAAATCGAGTTTTTTAGTTTTTTTGGGAGCAAAGCTAATAAAGTAAGTTGGGTGAAATGTCTTGATGTTGTTTTGTCTCCAGATTCTAAATCAGGGTGACACAGTCTGTGTTTCTGCTTCAGCGGCGTGGAGAGCAGAAACGAGCAGCGAGTCGGATTTTATCGTACAAATAAGTGATGAGAGGACGCGTCGCTCCACAGGAGGAGAGGAGTCAGCGCCCGTTTGATGACAGATAAACAAATAGATAATAAACAAGAACGGTTTGACTTTAGTGTCTGGGGACAACGGCAGCTATTCTCAGTTCTTGAGCCTTTATTAAACAAACTGATTGATGTTGATTAACTATTATTTCATATAAAACGTCATTCAGATTCAGACGCTGGATTAAATCAATGTTTCTAACTTCTCTTAGCACTAACCGGTTGGTTTGGTTGAATTTGATTTAATGACACAATCTATTTAATGAGTCTTTGTGTAGATCTGACTGACTGATGGACACCAAACCAACAGGAAGCAGCTCCTGGGTGGAGGTGGACTGGGTTTACCTGAAAGGCTCATTAGCTCCAGAGCTGCCTGCTCTCTTTATAATGAGCAGGAAAATCACTAACAGCTTGTTCCAGCCTCTCACTCATAAAATAAATCAATCTATGAGCCAGACTCACACGAAACATGTCAGACACCATCATTTAAAGTTAGAATATATTTCCCTAAAACACAGTTTTATAGCTTTTAGAGCTGTTTGCTTGTTTTTAAACAGTAGAAAGCCATTTACCTGTAAAGGTAAAGACTTGACCTTAGCTGGGTCTACATTGACCTTAGAGCTCCATCAGTCTCTGACCAAACCACTAGAGCCAGACTCAGGTCTGAGGGCCCCATGTCCTCTAGACCAGTGGTTCCCAAACCATGTGGCTTCTGATCCATAAAATAACAGTGGCAGAGACTTGTGACCCAACCATCGCTGGTAAAAGGATACAAACACTGCTAATGAGCTAATTAAACGCAAACATCTACAATTTTACTCTTATACCAAATTTATTCAACAATTAGTGCAAATATCTGGTATTACAAGAATTTAAATCCACTTTTATTTCTGGAGAAGAAGACACCCCGATACCCCCGTTTACCAGAGACCATCAGAACGGACAGGTCCAGGTCCAGGCTGTCCGGATAGACCACTGAGAGCCATGTAGAGCTGCTGCAGTCACATTCAGCTACCTGGACAGACCTGCTGCTTCAGGTCATCAGCTTTAATTTACTGCTGACTTCAGATGAAGCCTCTGCAGGTTGATTATTTTCATTTTCATCAGATAATGAAGCATCCTTTAGTTCCTGATGCATCATGATTTATTTTTTGAGCAGTGTATAAAAACCTTCTTCTTACACCTGATAGAGGAAAACCACTTCCAGCTGGAGTCTAGAGATGGTTGTTTATTCGGACTGACCTGCCGAAGCCTCTGATCTCTGCCGCCCTGCGCTGTGGAGGGTCAGATGAAGCCAGCTGTTGCTAATCTGCAGCTCGAGTTTCTGTGGACTGGGGTTGAGCTGCACAGAGAGCAGGAGCCCCTCTGGGTTCCAGGTCCTGAACTGGAAGCGAACAGAGAACTCCCCGGTGACAGAAGCGGCAGACGGAAGCGACAGGAAGCTGCTGCTGGAGCTCAGGAAGGTGCAGGCGACCAGCTGGGGTGGAGAACACGAGAAGGTCACATTGCCCTGGAGGACACAAAGAAGAAGAGTACAGACTAGAGTCACATCCGTCTTCAGCAGCATGTCAGGAGGACGGGCTGTGTGTGTGTGTGTGTGTGTGTGAATCTCTGTGGAATATCTAGAAATCTCATATTGAGCCATGACCTCATTTTATGACTTTATTACTTATGCAGAAAAACAGCAGCAAGTTCTGCTGAAGAGCTCAACAAATACAGTCCTAATCATTTAATGAAGTGTTACTTTGTCAGAACAAAGAATTCATTAAGAGTGTACACCACTGCACACACATCCAATCATAGAAATGGGATTTTGATATGGGAGTTTAAAAAAGAAGAAAAACGCTCTAAAATAAATCTGATAGAACCGTGACATCGTTTGTCTTTTACCTTTACAGCTTGAGAATAAAAATATCAGAGTAATCACTCATTGTCAGAAAGCAAAATGTGAAAACAGATGAGATCCTGACATTTCATTTAATGCCGTTGTTTGGTGGACATCTGAACTGCTCACTTGTGAAAACAAAAACATCCCCTTCGGCTGCAGCTTTTTATTCAACGCAACATTTACATTTAATCTTAATTGGGTGTCAGCTGCAGTCAAACCCGACCAATCACGACTGCTGAGGTCAGACTCCTATCAGTCCCACAGCCTGCAGGGCAGCACACAGCAATCACAGCTCTCTGACTCTCAATGTGATTCCCTCCATCAGCCTCGGGGAGATTGTCCCATTGAAATTCCATTACAGCTTCCATCATTCTGCTCTCCTCCACCTCTGCCTCTGTTGTCAGTAAAGGCCTTTAATGCAACAGTTAAAGGCGGCGGGTGTCTCAGATGAGATGTGGCTTGTGGCTCTTTGGCCGACCCGTCTGATTGGAGTAGGAGGAGACCCTCCAAGTGCACTCAGACTTAATCATATAGTAGTCAGGATCACAATGGATGTAATGGTTGTTTGTTCTTCATTCCTGCATCTGGCCATCTTCATTTAAATCAGGACAATCAGAAGTGGTTGGCAGGGGAAAAGAACCCAACCAACCAATGATGATGATTCAACTAGCGCCACCAACAGGTCAGCAGAAGACTGTCCTTAAGGGTTCACTGTAAGAAGGTAATACTCTGAACTGATGAAAGAGATCAAAGTTAAAGTTAGATTACATCAGTACTAAGCTGCATCTGGACCCACTGTGTCCTCATCCATCAGAACGTCGTAAAGATCTAAATCAGCCTCAGAATTCTCCTGTTGGTTTTCACTGTTCATCTGAGCTGCTTGACGAATTGGATGATTTCACATTTTCACAGAAATCAGGAGAAAAACCCACAATGATTTATTTTCCACTGTCAGGAGACTCTGTGGGTAGAGAATCCAAACACTCCTCATCATGATGTCACCAGCCCTGGCTCCGCCCTCATGATGATCACCAGCCCTGGCTCTGCCCTCATGATGATCACCAGCCCTGGCTCTGCCCTCATGCTGGTCACCAGCCCTGGCCCCGCCCTCATGATGATCACCAGCCCTGGCTCCGCCCTCATGCTGGTCGCCAGCCCTGGCTCCTCTCCCTGCTGGTCACCAGCCTTGGCTCCTCCCCTCCATGCTCATGATGTCACCAGCCCTGGCTCCTCCCCTCCATGCTCATGATGGTCACCAGCCCTGGCTCCTCCCTCATGATGTCACCAGCCCTGGCTCCTCCCCTCCATGCTCATGATGGTCACCAGCCCTGACTCCACCCTCATGATGGTCACCAGCCTTGGCTCCTCCCCTCCATGCTCATGATGGTCACCAGCCTTGGCTCCTCCCCTCCATGCTCATGATGGTCACCAGTTTGGTCACATGTTGCTGTGGAATGGGTTTTCATTCCTCATTCCTTTACCAGACTGGTAGTGTTGGTCACACTAGTCCATTCCAAGAGCTGTCAATCAGGGGCCAACCAGTGGCCACCTGTGACTTGAACACACCTGAAGCTCATACCTACACGTTTAGCTGTGTTCCACAGACGTATGATCCTTATTAATAAAGGTAACTAATCAGGCTTTACACAATATAAATTAGATTACCAAGACGTTCTGTAACATCAAAGGAACAGTCAGCCAAACAGAAAGTCCTAACTTTTTGTTCTAGTTTACATTCTAATTCTGAATCGTGTGATTAGACCAAAGTATTTTCCCAGGTGATGATATCCACAAGCAGAATGTGACAGACACTCAGAAACAGGCCTAAATGTTCCTAAACATCTAGTTTACTCCAGAGAATGATCCTCAGGGTTAGCCAATCAGACAACAGCATGATCACATCTAGCTCGGCTTAAAGGCATAATATGCAGTTTTGGTTCGATTTTAGCTCCCCCTGGTGTTCGTATTAAATCACTGCTGTAAAAACGTTAGCAGCATTGTTTCTGCTCAAAAACACCTAAATCTGTTGAAATGTCTCCTCAGCCTTCATTGCTTTCTACTGGAGCGGTTCATCACTCCTTTAAAGAAATCAGTGTTCAAACAGGGAGAGATGGAAAAAAAATCAGGAATCATGAGCTAAAAACACTCTGGAGGTAGCATAACAGCTAGCCCCAATGGGTTAGCCTAACCCTCGAGAGATACGTGGCTTTGTGAGACTTCAGGGCACCGGACCAGAGACTCAGAAGTTGCAAACATGGTATTCTGGATCCAAGCAGCAGAGGGCTGAATGACTTTTCATATTAGCACATACTGGTTCAATGACTAGATTTAAAAATATGAATAAGTTACATAGTGTGACTTTAAGGCTGCAGATTCATTCATGTTGTCAGTTCAACATTCAGCTAGAAATCAAACATGTATCATTCAGTGTCATACTGTATGTGTGCTTGTGCTATGAGCAGCTCAAGCTGAAGCTCCGTTAGCCTGTAGAGACATACAGTAGGAACAGTGTGAAGCTCACAGTGCTACATCGCTTTGGCTTCAAAAATACAAATCTATTCAAATCACAGAGCAGGCCTCTAAACAACATCACCATTTATCATGTTCCCCTAAATAAAAGCAGCTAGTTTCTGTGTAATTTATGCACCGCTGCAGAGTGTGCACACCTGGCTGCTAATCGTTGTTGTGGTGCTCGAGCCCAGATGTGTGACAGCTGTTTAAATGTTTCTCTTAAGCTAAAGAGAAACAGGTGAGAAGTTCCTGTTGTTGATGCAGCAGATCTGCTTCATTTATAAAATCAGGCTGATGAATAGGATAATCCTCCTCCAGCTGCTGGCTTTGCTTTTACACACAAACTCATAATAAAACATTTGTATGCTAGACTTATATAGTACAGCTGATGAATACAAATAATAAAAAACAACTAAACAAAAAAGGAACCGGAAAAAAAGGTAAAATTAGTAAATGACAAAAAGCAAAGTCTGAAACCATCACTAGTATCTGTCTGTTCTCCTTCTAAGACTTTTTCTATAACCTGTTGAAGTGGATCAAATGTCCTCCAGACTTTCTGAACAGGTTTCAGAGTCTGTTTGCAGTTTTTTTCACCCAGTTTCAGTTCTTTAACCTGAACTTACATGACTTCACAGATTGCTCAGAACATTGGAGGAAAGTGGAGAACATCTTAATAAATCTCAGGCTTTAAAAGCTACTAGTGTCAGCAGATGATTAGGATCTGAAAGTCAGCGTTTTAAGAAACAGGGACAAGTCAATCAAAACTCTGAGACCTGAATCAGCTGATCAGTGACTGGATGGCAAGCTTACAGCTAACAGGTTCATCAGAATCGAGTTGTTGGAGCTAAAATCCAGTGGTCTGTCAAACTGTAATCTTTGGTATATTTTATAGATTCAACAAAAAAAAAAACGAAATAAAGTTTTCTGTCACGTGTCAACACAACACTGAGTCATCCCTGGAGTTTAGGAGCCGTTTATGTCTGATAAGATCACAATGAAGTGGTTTCACAAACAAAAAAATTCCTCTGGAAAAGGTATAGTGGAAAAGCATCCAAAGTCTAAAGAGACATATTCATACAGACAGGAAAATGTGAAATTCTGAAGAGTGTTTCAAACTTTTGCCTAGTCATGTAAGCTCGGGGTGTGAGGATTAACCCACTGGAATGAATGTACAGGCACACGTGTAGAATGTGACTGTAGAGGTAGAGTAGTCCTGTTGTAGGATTCATTCTAGACATGTGGGTTCATTATGATGCCCCTGTGATGTCACTCCTCCACAGGTGCTCTTCATTTAGTTCCACTCACTCAGCTGCTCCTCATCGCCTTGATCACCTATACAGTATACATACATGCACATAACTGGTACTGCAGTGCGTATGGACACCTCAGATATCATACCTGAGCCCTCTGCCTGAATGCGCCTTTGCGTTCCAGTGCTGCCATGAACTATGTTTAGGGACTCTTTTTGTTGTGACAGATAAGTGTGCATCGCTAATTAGCTTCCCCGATAGAACTGATGGGTTCATGCCAAAGTCGTATGAAGTGAAATTTACGATACGTTTTGAACTCGCCGACAGGTGGTCAGGTGGTTCATGTAGCCTTCAATTGGTCCAAACAGCTCAGCGCTGTCAGTCAGTCAGAGCGGTTTCTGGCAGGACAGAATGCTAAAACCATTATTTTCTTATCTCCTGAGCTATTTTCAGTAATTATTGACCAATAGTGTAGCAGTTACCACAAAGCTGCTTCATATAAACATATTACTAGCTGGTTGATATGATTCATTTACTAAAACTAGCTACAGGAAAAAATCACTACGGACTTATTTTGGTACGGAGCAGTCAGCTAACACTTCACAGTGTCAAAAATCTTGTAATTTTGTCAACTTACATTAGAAAAGAGCTCAGAAACAACGAGAATGAACAGTGCTCTGTGTGAACTATTGGCGTCTGGGCTTTGTTTGGAACTCTTGAAAGCTCCATGAGTGACGTTACTTCCACATTCCATTCTTTCTATTGAAGCCAATGGAAGTGTGTGAACTCTGTATCTCTATGACGCTGGTTCATGTTGTTCTGCTCTGTGACATTGTTTTAAATTAAGAGTTATTCTGTGACTGATTGTTGTCGAGTCGTGACTCCTGCCTTCAAGCGTCACAGGTGCTTTCACGGTCCGATCGCACAACCCGACACTGATGAACTTCACGTCCAGTTGTGATGCTGTGAAGGAACAGCCATATATCCATCATCCTCTTGATATTTGATCCTCTCCCCCACAACATGACAAAACATGACATCACGTTGGGCAGTATCAAGATTTAATACCGTCAAACTTCCTCCCCATGTCCCCGTGGTGTACGGTATTACCGTGACCAGGGTTGGACTGGGACCATAATTCGGCCCGGGCATTTTCGGTCAAGGCTCCCACCATGAGCGCTTATAGCTGATGTTTGATTCAGATGGCTACGTTGTGGGTTGTTCTGGGGGGAGGGATATCCTGAGTTCTCACCGCAACAGGAAGTGCTGCTTAAAACGGCGGGGGATGGTGGGGGGGGGGGGGGTTGAATCTCACCATAGACTGAATGATAGGCACCATAGGCTGTATGAGCTTGTGCCACAACAAGGAAGTGCTGATTAAAATTAGCCGCACAGCTAGCAGGCTGCTCGATCGTCCCGACCCAGTCTGGACCAGCCCAAAGTCGCCATCGGCTCACCGGCACTTCAACCCTGACCACGCATTTTTTTCATGACATATTGAAACTGATATCGTTGGTATTTTTAAACACTGGCTGTATACAGTATTACCATAATACCGCCCAAGCCTAGTCTTTGTACTGCTAAAACAGGATCTACTGAACGATTTCATCAAACGTCTACAAGGAGCTTCATTTCTTCACGTTTTGTCTGTGTGGTCATGTTTGTGTATAAAGAATGACTCTCCGTTTTACAGCATTCAACTCTTCTTCTGATGCCACTCCTGCTGTTTAGCTGAACTGTGTTGGGATTAGTGACAGGAAGAGGTTTAAACATCTGCTACCGGAAGGTTTTTAATCAGAATGTATCTTATTTTATTTAAAAAAATTTAATTATTACAAAATTAGTCAGATTATTGAGATAAATTGAATCGTATCAAATTGGTTTCAGCTGCTCGTCTCTATTTAATGAAGTGAATCGCTGGCAGAGTGTTGAGCTACGGATCGGATCAGCCTGAGACCAGAGAGGCACAACCCCAGTGTAAACATAAACCATCAGCCGACACTTAATTAAAAAAACAAAACCCATCAGAGATCAAATAAGACACACTTGTCTTCTGTTCAAATATGAGGTGAAGTCTGAGCCTAATTAAAATTAATTCGTTTCATGTATTTAGGATCTAGCCTAATTATCAAACCAAGACCTGAGGAATCTAATTAGATTTTAAAAATAATGTTTTTTCTGAGCAGGATGAACGTGAGGAGGAACAGAGTGAACCGTTTCTAACCTCTGGTACACAAGAGGAGCAGAAACTCACACTCAGTTAATAAACAGACTTAAAAAATCACAATGTGTTGTGTGTCTTTATAGGATGGAGGATCGGGGGACTGGGTCAGCGTCTGCTGTGAGGGGAACTGATCTCTTGTTTTGTGGATCAAGGTGAGTTGAAAGAATGAGACTGATACAAGAAGTCTGTAGAGAGGCTGGACTCACTCTTAGGGACAGGATGGTGCACAGGGTCATGGTTGCTTCTCCTCCACATTGAAGGAGTCAGTAAGGTAATGATGGAGGCCTTCCATTGAGGTGTTTCAGACACCTCCCACCAGGTGGAGACTTCAGGATGGACCACGGTCTTGATGCACAGATTATTACCTGCAGCTGGTCTGGGAATGTCTTGAAGTATTCTAGATCAGCTGAAGGAGGAAGCTGGGCAGAAGGAGCGCTGATGGGGATCTCTGCCTATAGACTCTAGATAACATCAGAAGGTGAATAGATCATAGTTTTACGTCAGCTGCTAAAAATGAAAGTGTTTGTACATCTGAACGATGCCTCTGATGATGTTACAAAAATAGACAGGTGGAGTTAAACTGCTGCTTCCACACTGGAAACCTGAGAAGAGCTCCATCTTGATAGAAACCTGCTTCAGAATATTTGGGCTGTAGATCAGGTGACGGACTTATTTACCTAAATCTGACCTATTATTTTGGTTTAGTCAGGACAACTTAAGTTTTTGGGTTCAATAAACGTAAAAGTCAGTGATTTTCACACGGAATAAAAATAGTTGAACCAACTAAAATTCAAATCCTTCTGACTGAAATTTATGTAAATTCAACTCAAATTTTTAAGGTTTTCCAAATGAGAAAAACGAATGATCAAAAAGCACATTATCAATTACTTTGAACTTTGAAAACTGTTTAAATCATCTTAAATGTGTTATTATAGCATGTTATTTTAGTTTTAATTCCTAGTGTAAAATACTTTCATTGTAATTAGAATTTCAAGTTGGCTAAAAAGAAAAAAAAATCCATTGCAGAGATGGAACATTTTAATATTTATTGTGAGAACATCACAAATTTTACAATTTAGCACAAATGCAAGTTATGCAATAAATACTTTTTTTTACACTTCAAAACATTTTCCTATTCCCTGAATGGAGTTGAATATTTATGAATAGCTAAGCCCTGCTAGCAGGTTAGTGAGAAAAACTAAGTATCCATAAATACCCAACTCCATTCAAGGAGTAGGAAAACATTTTGAACATATGAAAAAAAGTGTTCCTTGCATAATTATGTTTATTTGTGCAAAGTAATATAAAACACTGAGCTGCTGGTGGCGCAGTTGTTAGCACTGTTGCTCTACAGCAAGGAGGTTGTGGGTTCACTTCCCAGCTCTGTGGCCTCCCTACATGGAGCTTGCATGTTCTCCCCATGCATGTGTGAGTTTTCTCCGGGCACACCAGTTTTTTTTAAGTTCGAAGTCATTGATAATGTGGTTTCTGATAATTTAGTTTTTCATTAGGAAAAACTTAAAAATTTGAGTAGAATTTACATAAATTTAGGTCAAAAGGATTTGATTTTTTATTTGTAAGAAACTAAATGTTTTGAGTAAGTTTGACTTACATTTGTCAAGTTAAACAAACTTGATAGTTTAAGTTGGATACACTTAATTGAATTACTTGTTGTTACCAATTAAAACAATTCAATTACGTTGGTTCAACTATTCTTTTTGTTCAGTGTATGTCCATACTGACTAAGGTAAGCTCCTTCTTAGATTTAGGTAATTATGGCTCTTCAGCCTCCCTCCCCCCTTCAGGGTTCTGGAGAGAGGGTCTACTTGAATCTCAGACTGAGGAGGAGAAATGTGGTTTTCATCCTGGCCGTGGAACCATGGACCAGGTCTTTACCCCAGCAGTAAACCTTACTGGTCAGCCAGCAAACGAGACAGGGATGAGGAACGATCTCTATGCTGTTGGGAAGACTGTGGGATCCCACTGGAGGAGCTGATGGAAGAGAGGCCAGTCAGGACTTCTGCTTCCACAACCCAGACCTGGAATAATGTAGGACGACAAGATGAGGCTTAACTTTGTGGTGAGCCTTTAGTAAAAAACCTGCCACCTTAAACAATTACCTCTGATAGTTCCACTCCTTTATTACAGACAGCCTGTAGTTCTGTGGTGCTTTTAGGGTTTCTTGCTGCACTGCTCTTCTGAAGTCTGCAGCCTTTGATTGCCTTTAGATCAGGTGAAGGAAAACTGTTGTTCTATAACCTCATGAGACTTGCAGATGTTTGCAGAGTGTATAGATAGGTGTGTATAGATAGCTATCACTCGGTCGGCTCCAAAAAGGTTCTGGCAAACCATCCGACGCCTCAGGGGAGGAAGGCGGCAACTCGCTCACACTGTTTACAGTGGGGACGGGGAGCTGCTGACATCAACTGGGGCTATAGTCGGGCGGTGGAAGGAATACTTTGAGGAGCTCCTCAATCCCACCGACACGCATTCCTATGAGGAACCAGAGCTGGGAGACCTGGGGACGGACTGTCCAATCTCTGGGGCAGAAGTCGCTGAGGTAGTCAAAAAACTACGCAGTGGCGGAGCCCCAGGGGTGGATGAGATCCGACCTGGGTATCTGAAAGCTATGGATGTTGTAGGACTGTCGTGGTTGACACGTCTCTGCAACATTGCGTGGTCATCGGGGACAGTTCCTGCTGAGTGGCAGACCGGGGTGGTGGTTCCCATTTTTAAGAAGGGGGACCAGAGGGTGTGTTCCAACTATAGGGGGATCACACTCCTCAGCCTCCCTGGGAAGGTCTACTCCAGGGTACTGGAGAGGAGGGTCCGGTCGATAGTTGAACCTCAGATAGAAGAGGAGCAATGTGGTTTTCGTCCTGGTCGTGGAACTGTGGACCAGCTCTTTACCCTCGCTAGGGTGATGGAGGGGTCATGGGAGTTTGCCCAACCAATCCACATGTGTTTTGTGGATTTGGAGAAGGCTTATGACCGTGTCCCCAGGGACACCCTGTGGGGGGCGCTCCAGGAGTACGGGGTGGATGGTCTTTTGTTAAGGGCCATTCAGTCCCTGTACCAGAGGAGTGTGAGTCTGGTCCACATAGCTGGCAGTAAGTCGGACCTGTTCCCAGTGAGGGTTGGACTCCTCCAGGGCTGCCCTTTGTCACCGGTCCTGTTCATAACCTTTATGGACAGGATTTCTAGGTGCAGCCGTGGTGTGGAGGGTGTTGAGTTTGGTGACAGGAGAATCTCGTCTCTGCTTTTTGCAGATGATGTGGTCCTCCTAGCTTCATCAGGCTCTGACCTACAGCTCTTGCTGGGGAGGTTCGCAGCCGAGTGTGAAGCGGCTGGGATGAGGATCAGCACCTCCAAGTCTGAGGCCATGGTTCTTGACCGGAAAAGGGTGGATTGCCAACTCCAGGTCGGGAGAGAGATCCTGCCTCAAGTGGAGGAGTTCAAGTATCTCGGGGTCTTGTTCACGAGTGAGGGAAGGAGGGAGCGGGAGATCGACAGGCGGATTGGGGCAGCGTCTGCAGTGATGCGGACGCTGAACCGGTCTGTTGTGGTGAAGAAGGAGCTGAGCCAGAAAGCAAGGCTCTCGATTTACCGGTCGATCTACCTCCCAATCCTCACCTATGGTCATGAGCTTTGGGTAATGACCGAAAGAACGAGATCGCGGATACAAGCGGCCGAAATGAGTTTTCTCCGCAGGGTGGCCAGGCTCAGCCTTAGGGATAGGGTGAGGAGCTCGGACATTCGGGAGAGACTCGGAGTAGAACCGCTGCTCCTCCATGTCGAAAGGAGCCAGTTGAGATGGTTCGGGCATCTTGTTAGGATGCCCCCTGGACGCCTCCCCAGGGAGGTGTTTCAGGCATGTCCTGCCGGCAGGAGGCCCCCGGGTCGACCCAGGACACGCTGGAGAAAATATATCTCTGGTTTGGCCCTGGAGCGCCTTGGGATCCTGCCGGAGGAGCTGGTAGAAGTGGCTGGGGAGAAGACTGTCTGGAACTCCCTAATTGGGATGCTGCCCCCGCGACCCGGACCCGGATAAGTGGAAGAAGACGAGACGAGATAGCTATCACGCTGTAGAAACCATCTTCCATCTGATTATGCTTCAAAAATCTGTAAATAGCTCACTAAAACTTTATTCTCTCCCCAGGAAAGTTCTTAGTGTTATCAGCAACACAAGGCCAAACCATAGTCCCACTACTACAAACTTAACTAATAAACTCAAACTTACCTCAAAAGTGAACGTTTCAAATGTGTTTCAGGCAGGAGTTATGTTATAGCAGCTCTCTGGATTACTTTTCTCTGTATCAAAGTTTTCTAAATGTTTTAAATGATATTTCAGGTCTAAACTATGATCTATGGGTTGAGTTCCACAACATCTGTCATTCTGATGAAGACCCTCCTTCCTCCTAGAGACCCCTTTCCATTATTTCTTGCCGCCGACATTTTTCAGCCAATGAAATTCAAATTTCTGCATTCTCTCAACATGCACGCGCATCGACCAAACCTGTACCAGTAGGGGGCGCTGTCGTACAGGACGCTCCGTGTGTGTCTCTGTTTACCGTCTCTTTCACTGAGGACTCACAGCTCATTTCTACTAAAAACCTACCCATTCTCCAGCTAAAGATGGATTTATTTTTATTTTTAAACCTTTCACCTCACAGAATGGCAAGGCTTGACAGGGTTACGCGTTGGTCAGAAAGTTCATCCAGGGCCGAGTCAAGTTCAGCTTCAGAGTCCAGCAGCAGCTCTCTGCTAACAGAGCTAATATCAGAAGCAGCAGGGACAGAGAGGGCTCTTCAGACCCTCGTAGTATTGTTGGAATAAGATTGTGAACTGAGTGATTAAACCCTACACACTGAGCTTTACAGTTCATGCCCGCAACGTATATGCGCTGTGTGCACGCGCGCACACGCGACCGGACGCGCGTGTCGAGATGTTTTGAGGAGGAGCCTTTGGACGCTAGATTCAAAAACTGCTCTCTTGATGAAATAATCCAGAGTGTGGCTTTAAGGTCAAATAGAAGATGAAGCTCAGGTGTACCATCCCAAACCTCTGACATCATACTCCATGTGACTCTTTGATTTTTACTATTGCTCTGTGTTTCGGAGTCAAACTGATCTTGTTACAGTTCATCTGCTTTGTTTAAATGAGACCTGATCCGATCTGATTCGCTCTATGTGAAAGTCTTCTCCAGACTTTAGCGTTTCACCTTCTGTTTCTTCCTTTTTATTTATATTTGAATATAAACTGACAGAAAAGTGTCATGAATGAATGACTTTAATGTACAATGTGTTGTCTGTAGCTTAGGGGAGTCACCTGGTTTTGACTGGTTAATTTGGGTAATGATCGAAAGAACAAGATCGCAGATACAAGCGGCTGAAATGAGTTTCCTCTGCAGGGTGGCCGGGCTCAGCCTTAGAGATAGGGTGAGGAGCTCGGACATTCGGGAAAGACTCGTAGAACCGCTGCTCCTCCATGTAGAAAGGAGGCAGTTGAGGTGGTTCGGGCACCTTCTTAGGATGCCTCCTGGACGCCTCCCCAGGGAGGTGTTTCTAAAATGATCTGCAACTAGTATGATTCTGCTTTCTCCTGGAGACATTCTTACATAAGGTAGAGGTGTGTAAACACATTGTGTTTGGGACACATGTCCAAATTGGTACAGGACAATGAATGAATCTGACAGTGCAGTGCTGAAGCTTTTCACACTCAAGGTTCAGCGACGCACAGAGCATTAATAGTGTGTATGATCCATGTCAGTGAAGGGTCCAGGGGAAAGGGTGGGGCTGAGGAATCATGATTGTGTTATAACACAACACAGGGGTGTTTAGAGACCTGGTCAAATGCTCTGAAACTGTAGTTTAACCAGTAAAAACAGGAAGTCTCTTACTTAAATTACTCAATGATGATGGGCATTTCAGGGAGGTTAAAATAAGGACATCATGAATGCTGCTGTCAGCTAGTCTCACAGCAACCAGGCAGTTCGTTAGAATGAATAAGTGATGACCAGGTCACCTGGACACAATGCTGGTCTGCCAGCTCCCCAGTGTGGTCAGCAGCTGGATGAGATACACTGCATCATTCATTGTATGTAAAGGTAATGTAGCCCTGGTTAAAACATGCACACATAATGCCTTTAATAAGAAAAAATATTACAAAAGGCTGTGATATTATTTAGATCATAATAAAAAGTAAGGTGCATGTATAATGTGCAGTGTTGGGAGTAACTAGTTACAAAGTAATTAGTTACAGTATTATATTCCTTTTTTGAGTAACTAGTAAAATATTACATTACTCTTTTAAAGTAATGTAATATATTACTAGTTACAATTTGAGTAACTTAGTTACAACACCCCACCCCCACCCCCCAAAAGACATTTGCCAAGGAGTGTGATAAGACGTGTGTTGCTATGGAAATGGAGCTGAAGAGAATATTTGAAGCCCAGGAGCATCAACAACTGATGTATGGACTGATATTAATAAAATATGTTTTATGATTGACTGAAGTTTAATAAAATAGTGAGAAAATCACAGTACTTTTTGGTGTCATTCTTGTGTAAAATGTAAATTGATCAGTTATAGTATTTTAGAATGCCGTCACATAAGATATTTTGACAAAAGTAACTCAAAGTAGTGTAACTTAGTTACTTTTTGGGAACTGTAATATGTAATACAAACTATTACATTTTTATGCTGTAACTAGTAATATTAATATATTACAATTTTAAGGTAACTGACTCACTGATAACGTGTTGTGTGTAAATGTGCAACTGAAGTCATGTATTTTACAGTGAGTAAATGCAGAGGTTTTCAGTTCAGTTCACTTCACTTTCACTTTATTATAGAAGTCCCCGTAGGGAAATTCATCTTGCAGACAGGTGAACATGAAACACAATCCCAGACACAATTAGCAAAAAACAATAAAAGCATTTAAAATAAATAAATAAATAAAAATACCAGGTTAAAAGCAAATATAATCACAAATCAATAAAAATCAAATTAAAACCATCAGACTAAAAGACCTAAAACAATCGTACCTACTCCCGTTTTAAGTTCAGTGGAATGATGGCCTGAGTTATAAAGGAGTGTTTCCATCTGTTGGTCCTCGCTTTGGGCTGCCGGTACCTTTTTCCTGATGGGAGGAGCTCAAACTCTCCCTGCAGTGGATGATGAGGGGAGTGGAGGATGACCTTAGCTCTCTGTGAGACTCTCTTTAAAAATGTCTGTGTCAAATCAGGTAATTTGATACGCATAATTTTACTGGCCACCTTTACTATTTGTTTCATCCTGTTTTTTTCTCCTTCAGATACACTGTAAAAAAAAGTTTGTTGACTCAACTTAACTCGGTCTAGTCTACTTTTTGCTTCGGCTGAGTTAAGTTTTGTCAACTTTAAATGAT
This sequence comes from Callopanchax toddi, assembly GCA_006937965.1. Taxonomy (NCBI): domain Eukaryota; kingdom Metazoa; phylum Chordata; class Actinopteri; order Cyprinodontiformes; family Nothobranchiidae; genus Callopanchax; species Callopanchax toddi. The sequence continues at coordinate 329,579 of SSNR01000288.1, forward strand.
AAGTTCTAAATACTTAAGAAAACCAATCAATACAATTTAAAGTAAGTTGACTCAACATGTCTTTGCAACTAAGTTCTACTCAAAATTTTAAGTTTAGCAGACTCGATGAAGAGTTCTTTGAACTTATTTATTCAAGTATTTACATTATGATATTATGTTGGTAAAACTTTAATTGTTAAGTTTTAAATTATAATAATAATGGATTGAATTTATATAGCGCTTTTCAGGGCACCCAAAGCGTTTTGACAGAAGCTCCATTATTCTGTCACACACTCATTCACACTCTGGTGGTGGTAAACTACGACAGACGACTGTAGTCTCAGCTGCCCTGGGGCAGTCTGACAGAAGTGAGGCTGCCGTTCTGCGCCATCGGCCCTTCTGACCACCACCAACATTCACACACAGTCACACAGTCATGGTGGGTGAAGTGTCTTGCCCAAGAACACAATGACAATCTAACCCAGCCGGAGCTGGGGATTGAGCTGGCGACCCTCCGGTCACCAGACTGGTCACTCTACCAACTGAGCTACAGTATACGCTGCCCCATAAAACCAAGAAAACCAATGAAAACAGCTTAAAGTAAGTTGAATCAACATGTATTCGCAACTAAATTCTACTCAAAATTTTAAGTTTCAAATCTTTTTTCAAACTGAAGTTATTGCAACTAATCTTATTAAGTTGTAGCTGCTGTTGAGTTCAATGAGCATGATTACATTTGTCCAGACAGCAAAAACCTACAATGACTTTTAACAGTGCATGCAAACTCCACGCAGAGAGGCTGCAGTGCCGGGACGTGAACCCACAACCTCCTTGATGCGAGGCAACAGTGCTAACCAACTGCGCAACCATGCAGTCCCTTGTTGAACATACATACAACATACATATATATATATATATATATATATATATATATATATATACACACATATATATATATATATATATATATATATATATATATATATATATATATATATATATATATATATATAAATATTTTACTTATATGGTCTCACCAATATTCCTACTCCTCCAAACCTGCCAAATTTCACAGATTAAAAAAAATCTATAACTTGCAAATTTAAGTTGACTGAATGAGAAAAATGTAACAATTTGTCAGAATAACTCATAAATGTAAGTTTTTCTGATCAAAACACAAAAAAGTAAGTTTAACAAGCAAAACTTAACCAGACAAGTTGAGTGAAATTATAAAGACAGATTGAAACAACTTTGAGGCTATGATTTTTTACAGTGCAGGTCCGAGTGCTTCAGGAGGGTTTTGGGTTACTTCCAGCCTTTAACAGGCCTGCAGCGATAAAAAGAAACGGTACCAAACTTTGTGTGTGTGTGTGTGTGAGAGTGAGTGTGGGCCCACCTGTTGATTTATTGATGTGTAGAAGTGTTATTTTTTGATAAACATATGAAGTTCTATTAATGACCAAGGTTAAAGTTCTGGTCACTGGAAAAAAAGGTTGATTTTGATATATTTTGTTTAAAGACATGTAATTACTGGTTTAATTACTGGAATTTAAGTTATATTATTGGTATTTTGCCTGCCTAAATTTGTGTTAACATTTATTTTATTTTATTCAAGTTGTATTATTAAAAGAAAATATTTTGTTAGAAGGTTGTCAGGGATTACCGGTATTTCATTTTAAATGATAATGCTTATGGTGAACAAAAGGATTATTTCACATTAGGTAAAAATTCTGGTATCTACCATTAATCAACGAACCCAAGAAGTCAGCCCCCCCATCTTTTTCAGTTCTAGTTCCAGTTAGAGGAGACTGAGTAGTGGGGTGCTGCAGTAATCTACAACATGTGGTTGTACAACATGTGTTTTTGGTATATAAATTAGTTATTTTCACAGTTTCCCACTAAGAGTTGATTTGATGGATTAACTAGAAAACGTGCACACATCATCCATGATGTTGGTGTGGAGCGGTGCACATTTCTACTGTCATTTATTTATGGAGACATCTGGAATTTTGCACTGAAACCAGTGAGCCTCAGAGTGACTGAATGGATGGATAGCATGTGTTTACTTTGCAGTGCTCACATCAGGATGTTCCTCTCCACTGACACTAACTTTACACACATTACTGAAACACCAACCTCACAATTACTCACATGGATTAGATGACTGCTAAATGAAATCTTTAAGTGCGATTTTTCTCCTCCAGTTATATCGCCCACGTTCTCCTGCTCGCCTACACATGTGCTCATTCTGGTTTTGTGTTTTTTTCCACATATCATGACATCAGTTTCCTTTCCTAGAAGAGATACGCTGTACTGAGCTCCAGACGGAAAAGTGCTGTTTCACATATCTGAGCTTGAAATGTTTCCTGGAAGAGAAACCATAGCAAATATACACAGAGTTGAAAAATTGAGATGGACGCATCCTGAATCGGAGCCTCTTATAAATCAGAATTACACAGATTTATTAGTGAATGAGTCTCAAAGGGAAGAAAATCACAGAAGATCTTTATGTTTCTGAGTAAAAACACAAAACTCTCCTTAGAGATGATAAATGAATGCAACCTACCACACTGTGTATCTGTGGCTTGCGTCTCTTAGCCAGGTCTATAATATTGATCCCGTTGTAGTAGAGGTTCTCCATGCAGCCGTGGAAGTTCTTCCTCAGGAAGGTGCCAGGTTTACCAGGCAGAGGGATGCCTCCGAAGCTCAGCTGTGATCACAGGAGAGCAGTTATCAGTTCTGTGCTTCATTTTCATGGTAGATAAACTGAGGTGAAACTCACTTTCTGCTCAGTGTTTTCAAGTGTAAAAGCAGCATCAGTGGATATGAACGCACACACATTCTCACCTGTTTCTGCATGAACGGCTGAGCCAGTTATTCATAAAGCGAGAAAACATCACCTCCTCACCACTGCATCCAAAAGGTAGGGGACTGTACTGGTACTGCTGCTGTGAAGTTGATTACATGGTTCAGTGTGCATCTGCTAGGTCAAACCAGGCAGAACACACACCTTCACACGCTGGGTATAATTCCACTTCTCAGTGCTGCAGCAGTTTAAGAAACTCCTCATTCTTCTTTCTTTAACTTCAGCTCTGCCCCTGTTTACCAGACAGGCTGTAATTCAAACATGGAGGCCTGACCTGAGCCCAGCACCAGCTGGGAGTCAGAACTTATCCCCAGCATCAGGGCCTGATCAGGGTGGCAGATTTTCACCCTAAAAACCTAACGTGTTTTAGAGGTTAGGCTCCCGTTGTCATTAACTTTTTTGCCGAGCTTTTCCCCCAAACATGACTGAGGTTTTCAAACTTTCTAAAACTCGTCTCAGGTATTTTCAGCCAACAAGAGGGTGCCAATTTGCACTTGATGGGTGTGAAAGGGAAATAATACTAAAATATCTCTGATTGCTGTGAGTAACACTCAAACATGCTGAACTATGGTAAAAAAAAAAAAAACATCTCACTGCTCCACAACCCCTTACTGGCTCATTAACAGCTCCAGAATCAAAAGTCAAATCAAAGTTTATCTGCAGCTGAAACAAAGAGTTTGGTGAGTTTAAAGGAGGAAAACATTTCTGTAGATTCACAATAAACCTACAACTCTCTCTCACACACACACACTCAGTCTGCACACACACAGACTGCAGTCTGATGATGAGGGTTGTACACAGATGTGTCGTGCTCCTGCTGATGTGCCAGTTTATAAATTAATCTGCATGAAGAGGTCCTGAATAATGTGTGCATAATGTTACGGAGCTCTGATGATGATGATGAGCATGAATTTCAAATGTAATCAGTTACTGATGTAAAAAAACACAACATTTCCAAAACATTACATCAAAACATGGTGGAGATTCTCTTCCTTTTCTTTACATGGGTTATAATAAGTAGTACTGATGGTAGTAGTAGTAGAAGTAGTAGTAGTAGTAGTAGTAGTAGTACCCTCAGTGTCATAAAAATCTCCCCAGGTTTATGTATACGAATCAATCAGAAATGATGAATAATTCTAAAAGCAATTAAATGAACTACATGAGAGTTCCGAGTCAATGAAAGCCCAAGTGTATATGGGATTGTTTTACTCTGACCTGAGATCAGATGCATGCATTAGAAACACATAAGGAACACTTATTTCTAAAGTTAACACTTTAACGACGGTGTGCTCCTGCTCAGCTTCACGGAAAACTAACTTTACAGCAGCAGCTGACACTATGCTGCTAATCACTGCTCAGCTTGGGGCAAGCTGTTAGCTTCAGGTCTCATTTCAATTTATAAACTTCACCTTACACCTACAACATCCTCACAGCGAATCAGGAGCTCAACTCTCACTACAGCAGGCAGGAACTGAGCTGACTCACTGATGTAATTCAGGTGGGCCTGATCCTGTCAGTGCTGTCATTGATGAGTGAGGAGGGCTAGTGCTACAGTCAAGATCAGAGCGTACCAGGTCTAACATCAGATCGTACCAAGTCTAACATCAGAGTATACCAAGTCTAACATCAGAATATACCAAGTCTAACATCAGAATATACCAAGTCTAACATCAGAGTATACCAAGTCTAACATCAGAATATACCAAGTCTAACATCAGAGTATACCAAGTCTAACATCAGAATATACCAAGTCTAACATCAGAATATACCAAGTCTAACATCAGAATATACCAAGTCTAACATCAGAGCATACCAAGTCTAACATGAGAGTATACCAAGTCTAACATCAGAATATACCAAGTCTAACATCAGAATATACCAAGTCTAACATCAGAGTATACCAAGTCTAACATCAGAATATACCAAGTCTAACATCAGAGTATACCAAGTCTAACATCAGAATATACCAAGTCTAACATCAGAATATACTAAGTCTAACATCAGAATATACCAAGTCTAACATCAGAGTATACCAAGTCTAACATCAGAATATACCAAGTCTAACATCAGAGTATACCACGTCTAACATCAGAATATACCAAGTCTAACATCAGAATATACCAAGTCTAAAATCAGAATATACCAAGTCTAACATCAGAGCATCCCAAGTCTAACATGAGAGTATACCAAGTCTAACATCAGAATATACCAAGTCTAACATCCGAATATACCAAGTCTAACATCAGAGTATACAAAGTCTAACATCAGAATATACCAAGTCTAACATCAGAGTATACCAAGTCTAACATCAGAGCATCCCAAGTCTAACATGAGAGTATACCAAGTCTAACATCAGAGTAAACCAAGTCTAACATCAGAATATACCAAGTCTAACATCAGAATATACCAAGTCTAACATCAGAATATACCAAGTCTAACATCAGAGTATACCAAGTCTAACATCAGAATATACCAAGTCTAACATCAGA
>SSNR01000288.1:339438-390659 GCA_006937965.1 Callopanchax toddi
TATACCAAGTCTAACATCAGAGTATACCAAGTCTAACATCAGAATATACCAAGTCTAACATCAGAGTATACCAAGTCTAACATCAGAATATACCAAGTCTAACATCAGAGTATACCAAGTCTAACATCAGAATATACCAAGTCTAACATCAGAGTATACCAAGTCTAACATCAGAATATACCAAGTCTAACATCAGAGTATACCAAGTCTAACATCAGAATATACCAAGTCTAACATCAGAGTATACCAAGTCTAACATCAGAATATACCAAGTCTAACATCAGAATATACCAAGTCTAAAATCAGAATATACCAAGTCTAACATCAGAATATACCAAGTCTAACATGAGAGTATACCAAGTCTAACATCAGAATATACCAAGTCTAACATCAGAGTATACCAAGTCTAACATCAGAATATACCAAGTCTAACATCAGAGTATACCAAGTCTAACATCAGAATATACCAAGTCTAACATCAGAATATACCAAGTCTAACATCAGAGTATACCAAGTCTAACATCAGAATATACCAAGTCTAACATCAGAATATACCAAGTCTAACATCAGAATATACCAAGTCTAACATCAGAATATACCAAGTCTAACATCAGAGTATTCCAAGTCTAACATCAGAGTATACCAAGTCTAACATCAGAGTATACCAAGTCTCACATCAGAGTGTACCAAGTCTAACATCAGAGCGTACCATACCACTGATGACCTTGATGACCTTTCTGCAGCAGCCACAGACGGTGCTCTCCTTTTTCTCTAGTCTTTTCATCCGTGGCGTACAGACCTTTAACACTTTATTGGTAACATTTGAACACAGTCAGGAGTTTCACACTCAGTTGCAGTAAATTAACGGATGTTTTTGCAGCTGTAGTCTGGACTGGTCTTGAGAAAAAGTTAATAGTTCAGCATGTCAGAGACCGAGTAAAAATGAGGTGATACAGAGACAGGACCCGGACCTAGTGTTTTCTGGTCTCAACACTAAGTCGATTAGAACTGGTTCCTCTTTCTGATTGTTACTAGTTATTTTTTCTGTTAAGGTAAAAAAAAAAAAAGCTAGAGTCTAAACTAACAGATAAACGCAGCTCCCTCTCTATCAGCACACTGGCCTGTTTCACGTCTTGCTGCATGAGGAGACACTGAATGGAAAAACCCAGAGACAGGAACAGAGTGCAGAAAGTCAAAGCTCTGCCTCTGGCTGGATCCACTCATTCACTCCAGTGTAAATGAGAGAAATAAAAAAATTAACTAAAGCTGGGATTCATAGTTGTTACTGGTCTGCTATACAGTACGTTGAAATATTTTTTCTTATACATTTCCTTGTAATGAGTTATATGATCGTGTATGTGAAGGAGTGGGCGGGGCTTTCAGATTCTGGCTTCACAAACACAACATGGCAGCAGGTTCTAGTGGCTTTATTTACATCAGTGTAGGGATTATCGGTCCATCAGTTGATTTCAGTATCTGAGTCATGGATGTAAAGTCGAAACCATCTACATCAGCTCCAGTTTCAGAGAACCAGGATCTAAAAATGACCTCGAAGGAAACTTCAGACGTACGAGCAGCTGTAAAGATCAGTTATACGTTCCTGATAAGTAGGGAAGTGGAAGAGCAAGTCACCTTGAGCCCCAGAATGAGTGAACCCACCTCTGTTTAACTCTAATGAGCAGTTATAGACTCAGTTCACTGCAGCGCTGTGAGCTATGTTGTCTATGATAAGGCTGTCTGTAAATATAATTCTATCTCAAGTTAGTCAACTCACCTCATAGTCCACCTCCAGAGAGTGTCCTTCTCCTTTGGTTTGGAAATGCTGTGTGTGAGCGTCCACGGTGAGGTTGACCTGCTTGTTGAAGCGCTCTATATGAACGGAGTGCCAGTGCTGGTCATCCAGCAGGCTGCCCACACTGACAGGAACACGGCGGCTGCTGAACTTTGACCTGCTGTCATCTGCACAAACACAAAGAGAGGAGCTCAGTGAGCAGCTTCACAGTGTTCATCCTGAACACGAACCGTCACTTCCACCAGGTAAATAATTCAGAATCAGGTCATCTGATGGTGGCTGTGATGGTCACATGATCATCTGATTAAACAGCTGCTTTGAACATTTTATTGTGCTCATCTTTTACACATTCTGTTCTTTAAATCCTTTTTTTTTTAAACCAAAGTAATGTCTACACTCTCCATTCTCTTGTCTTTGAGTTCAGCTATTTCAAAAAATAACTTTCTTGCTTTCTGTGTTGCGAAAAAGCTGTAAATGAAATGTCAGCCCAATCATGGAAGCATCATCCAAAATGCATCTCTCATATCCTCTCACTCTCTTCCAATCTCTGGCTCAATCTCAGGCAGTGATTCTCCCAATCAGCAAAGGGAACCAGAAAAAGAAAACAACTGATTTGAGGAGAGATATAGGAGAGCACAGTTCACCTAGGTTGAGGTAGAGGTCCAGCCTTCCTCGGTGTAGCTCCAGGGTGATGTAATCTCCTCTCTGCCCCTCTCCATGCAGTAACACCCCCTCAGCCTGATGGCTCTTGAAGCGCACAGAAATCACATCCTTCACTGTTGACATCGACTTCTGGTTGAACCGATACAGCAGCGAGCTTCTGCCATCAAAATCAGCCACGTAGGACTCTGCAGGAGAACAGAGCGAAACTGGATACAGGGATGGATAAGCCTCCACTCAGTGGACAATATAAATCTACAAGTGAATCATAAACTGGACATTTCTGAAACATAACTGAAAAATATTTAATAAATGTTTGTAAGAGCAGCAGTAGTCAGTACTCTCATTACTCATAATAAAAAATATATTTTATTATTCCTTTATTTTACCAAGTAAAAAAATAACTCATTTAGGTATTACATTTCTCTAGAGTGACCTGGTCCAAGGCAGCAGCATAAAGACTGTTACGACCCCCGTAAAGGTCTAGGAGTACCACCGGCAGTCGAACACAAAAGTGCTACAAAACAAGGTTTTAAAGGTTTAACAAAAGTATTTTATTTTTCACTCCCAACAAGAAAACTAGCAGGAAGAGGAACTGCTGAACTAAAGGAGTTTCTAAAACTTAAAACTCTTCAACTAAATGAATGGGAGGCTAAACAAACACAAAACGCTGGGGAAATAAAACCCAGGAAGATAACACTAAACTAGTTTACTATGTTAAACTAAACTAAAGATGTTTCTAAAAACTAACTAAAGGAGCTGTGATATCGAGGATGGATATAATATAACTAAAGGCAAACAAAAAGCTCTTTAACGAGCAGCAGAGTCCTGCACACTAAAGGTTCTACTAAGAACACTAAATTAACCGCTGCTAAACCGTCTATGGAATCTGTGATTCCACAGCTAAGTCGGGGACATCAGTACCGCTCTGAGTCCCCCGTTCATCTGGCAGCCTGAGCCTTTTAAACCCGAAGGTGTACTGATGAGGCTGACTATCAGCAGCTGCAGGGAGATCTCAGCGTGTCGCTGTCCAGAGTGCTGGAGCCAGGAGTCAGCCTGCTCTGTCACTGTCCTTGGTGCTGAACAGCTAGAAAGACAGCACAAACTGGGAAGCTCCTCCTTAGCAAATCACAGCCACTTGTAACAAAGACAATAGAAAAAATTTCACACAATCACAGGTTATAACGAAGCACAATGTCCAGACAATCAAACAATAGAAGTGTGTTTTAAACTGACCAGAGTTAGCCAGAACCAGTAACTAAAAGTTTCTGTGTCCGGGGATTGGACCGCCAAAGCTCCCGCCTTGGTCTGCCATCCGATCCACAATGCACCAGACCCTTCATGTTCCTCCTGCAGGTGGTGGGTCCACAGGTGAATGAGCTCATGTATCCGGTTCAGGCTGGGCCCGGCCGGGCCCCATGGGCAAAAGCCCAGCTACCAGGCACTCGCTCACGGGCCCCAACCCCAGGCCTGCCTCCAGGGTCGGGCCCCGGTAACCCTCTGGGCCAGGTACACTGGCTTGTTGATTTTACTTCCATGAAGAGTCTTCTGAACCGCACTTTGTCTCACCCTTCACCTAGGACCAATTTGCCATGGGTGACCCTAACAGGGGCACAAGTGCCCCAGAAAACATAGCTCCTAGGATCATTAGGGCAGCTGAGGTGGTTCGGGCATCTTGTTAGGATGCCCCTGGATACCTCCCCAGTGAGGTGTTTTAGGCATGTCCTGCCGGCAGGAGGCCCCCGGGTCGACCCAGGACATGTTGGAGAAAATATATCTCTGGTTTGGCCCTGGAGCGCCTTGGGATCCTGTCGGAGGAGCTGGTAGAAGTGGCTGGGGAGAGGACCGTCTGGGACTCCCTAATTGGGATGCTGCTCCCGCGACCCGGACCCGGATAAGCGGAAGAAGACAAGACGAGACAGTAACTAAAACAGCTACATTTACCCAGAGAGCTGTTGTCTCCAACTTTTAAAGGTGATTTTAATTCACCTAATGAAATCCTTTCTGGCATCTTTATTTCCTTCTTCCAGTAAACTGGAGCAGCATCATTAACGTGTCTTATACCCAGATCAGCTCTGATTCAGGGGATCCACGTTTGGAGGGTAGACATTGGTAAATACATCCACAGACAAGTGAGGTTAAATCACTGATGAGCCATAACAGCATGTGACCACTCCTATGCCTATTGATTTAAACTTATTTCAAAGAAGTAAAACATTGCATTGGGCAGAAATGTTTAGACTCTGAATGTTGGAACCTGGACTGTTTTCATGTTGAACAAACTCTGTTTATATCAGGGTTGAAGCCCAGGTCCCGTCCATCCTCAGGCTGAACCCCCACTGAGACCCCATCTGCATCTAGCTCAGTAGAGTTTACAATATTTAACTTTGTCTCAATATTTGGATTTTCTGAGACACTGAATTTTAGGTTTTCATTATCTGTAGCCATAATCTCCAAAAATAAAAAAGAAATAAAGGCTTGAAATATTTTACTCTGTATGATGAATCTATATAATATGTGAGTTTCACTTTAAATGAGTGGCAAAAAAATGTTTACTTTTTCACACGAACCTAATGTTTTAGCTGTATTTGTTCAGTATATAATTAATAGACATTTGATTTCAAAATCTCCTGGTATCTCCATCACAGTTCTAGACCTCCAATCACCCCCCTCCACACACAGACTCAGACACAGCCTGGTAATAGCTCTAGTCTACCTGTAGCTCTAGTCTACCTGGAATAGCTCTAGTCTACCTGTAATAGCTCTAGTCTTCCTGTAATAGCTCTAGTCTACCTGGAATAGCTCTAGTCTACCTGTAATAGCTCTAGTCTTCCTGTAATAGCTCTAGTCTACCTGTAGTAGCTCTAGTCTACCTGTAGTAGCTCTAGTCTACCTGTAGTAGCTCTAGTCTACCTGTAATAGCTCTAGTCTAACTGTAATAGCTCTAGTCTAACTGTAATAGCTCTAGTCTTCCTGTAATAGCTCTAGTCTACCTGTAATAGCTCTAGTCTACATGTAATAGCTCTAGTCTTCCTGTAATAGCTCTAGTCTTCCTGTAATAGCTCTAGTCTAACTGTAATAGCTCTAGTCTACCTGTAATAGCTCTAGTCTACCTGTAATAGCTCTAGTCTAACTGTAATAGCTCTAGTTTAACTGTAATAGCTCTAGTCTTCCTGTAATAGCTCAAGTCTAACTGTAATAGCTCTAGTCTAACTGTAATAGCTCTAGTCTACCTGTAATAGCTCTAGTCTAACTGTAATAGCTCTAGTCTACCTGTAATAGCTCTAGTCTACCTGTAATAGCTCTAGTTTACTTGTAATAGTTCTAGTCTACCTGTAATAGCTCTAGTTTACTTGTAATAGCTCTAGTCTACCTGTAATAGCTCTAGTCTAGCTGTAATAGCTCTAGTCTAACTGTAATAGTACTGATCTTACCATCGTCACATGACCAGCCCTTCACACTCCTCCATATCTCCAGTGTGTTCACCCTGCTCTACTATGAAACAGTGCTCCTCCTTCTCCTGCTCCTCCACACCACAGCAGAACTCAGCTCCCTCCCTCAGATGTTTGCAACAACAGGTCAGGTAGAGACAGCTGGAGGGACTCCATCAGAGTAACACTGCAGACCCGGATCCCATCAGTCCTACATTCTGAAGACCTGAACCAAATGTCTCCTGTTCTGACACGTCTCTTAAACCTGAGCCTGATCAAAGACAGATCATTGTCTTTCCAGTCTCCTGTCCCCAAAAAGCCTCCTCATTGGTGTGGATAGAGAAGAGCAGCTGAGAGAAGACAAAACCCTAAAGAGCAACAGTGATGACAGTCTGAGGGTCACAGGTAACCTCTTTTATCCTCACCACTAGGGGAAACAAAGAGCTAGAGTCTGGAGAAGCTGGTAGGTAATGTTGTTGACCAGGATGTATTCCATTCTTATGTTTATGGCATCATCCACCGATCAATAGGCTAATATCAGGGGGCCCAGCAGTGTCCTTCAGGTAGGTCAACACCAGTCATCTAAAGGATTTCATGAGCACAGTTACCAGAGCAACAGGCCTGTAGTCATTCAGTCACTTGACTGTGGGTTTCTTGAGGACTGGTGTGATATTGGATCATTTAAAACAGCAGAAAACATCAACTCCAGGAATTTACTGAACATGAGTGACGACTGAAGCCAGGTTAGCAGCACGAGCTCTCAGACTGGAGGGGAGATTCAGTTGGGCCTATTGCCTTTCAGTCAACTAGTTCTGAGTGAGGCATGAGATTATCAGGGGTGGAGGGTGAAGTGTGAAGGTGGTCATTGTTTTAGGGCTGAGATGAGCAGCCTAAAGTCTGGGGCACACAGAGGATGGATGCATTACGCCACGGAATCGCCATGGTCTTTTTGGTTCACAGGACACGCTACGCAGCTGAACGCTTCTTGGGAAATCGCTGTATTAAAGCCGTAAAAGCCGTGGAGCGGCGCTTGAAATAGAACCGGATCCTATATTTAGCGCCTCCGTGCAGACTGGGGTTTGCGTTGTGCTCTCTGTGTAGCCACTCTCAGTAACTATAATGTTTTTGTTTTTTTAAAACGGCGTGGGCGCTACGCATTCATCTTCTGTGTGGCCCAGGCTTAACAGCTGAGAACCTGTCCATCTTAAGCCTACAATAAAAGAAGTGGAGGTTGTCAGCCATGTTTTGTGTGCATCAACAGGTTGTCGCCTATAGTGGGTGATGTTGTGCCATCCTCTTCACACTGATGAAGGGTCATTTTTCAGATTAGTTTGATTAACACACTGTGATCTGTCAGTAAGTTCCTGGCCTGCCTGTACTGAAGCCTGTCCCTACCATCTCAGCCTGACAGAGTCTGGATTAAAACCACGGTGTGTACGTGTGTGTGTGTGTGTGTGTGTGTGTGTGTGTGTGTGTGTGTGTGTGTGTGTGTGTGTGTGTGTGTGTGTGTGTGTGTGAAAAACTCTTGGCTGGCTCACAAACACATATGATGTCTCAGTATCAGTCAATTAATTTAGGTTGTCTGGAGCATCTTCAAAGACACTTCAGTCAGGGCAGTCAAAACTGTCCTGCAGCTCCCTGTCTGAAGATGCATCTGTTAAACTGTCACTGTAGCGTCTTTATATAGTGTCTCTCTAGTGTCTTTAAACAGTCTCTCATATATATATATATATATATATATATATAATTATTTGGAGAAACAACCTAAATGAGCAACAGGTATCTCCTTAGAATGTAAAGACAGAAATATGAAATCAAGCTGTTTATTGAACCATAATGTCTTTAATTTCCATGTTTACACCACGGGGTAGCTCATCGTCTCACTGTACGGAGGAATGTAATGTAACAGACAGAAAGCCAGCGAGGGCCGTTGATAGGCTCAGAGCAGCAGCAGGGGAAGAATCTCGGACAGAATCACACTCCAGAGAGCGGCCGTCAGCTTCAACGATGCTCTGCAGCGCTGTGTGCTGCTCGGCTATCATAAAACTACTCAGTGTGGCGTGTTCCGCCGCTGATCCACAGCGCTGTAATTCTCTGGCTCATCTAGTTAGTGCAGCCTCACAATGCGTGGGTGAGGTGTGCCAGTAAATCCCCATTACATGTCTTATTGAGAGCAGCTCAGAATACAAATGACACTGTGTTTGCCCTTTAACAGACTGTTCAGCCACAGAGGTTTTTGGGTTTCTCTCATTGCAAACACAGGTTTGATGGTATTATTATCAATTCTTTAACTAAGTGACATTTTAACAACTATATTTTTCACATAAGTGTTACAGTGTTATTGGGAGAATTGCAGCAACTTTCATCATCTTAGGGTAGTTACATAAAGCCGAGTATTAAGGGCAACAGTATTAGCAGCATGTGAAGCATTTACAAACACATGCACAGATTGCTTTCAGTCTAAACCGCTGCTGTCCTGGCATGAGTCACTACAGGCTGATGCACAAGAAAAGCAGCAATTTGCATATTTGCTGCCAGGCGCGGCACATCGCTGCTACTGTACTGTGACTGCTTCTCCTTCCTGTGAGGCTCCTCCTGTGTGTGTAACAGTTTCTAATGGTTTCATTACATTCATCAGCCAACTGAGGCTAGCCGGTGTGTGTGAAACCTCCATTTGTGGTTTTATTGTGTCTGTGTATCATCATCTAGAGCTAATCCTCTGAAATAAGGACACATTAAACACATTAGAGTATGCTTTTTTCTTTCCTACAGCTTAGTTTTTGTAAAAAAAATGACAAAACCAGACTCCAAAGTATCATCATGATATCCTGTTTATAATCCAGACCCTTCATCTGGTGACAGATCCATGAAACACATTTCCATAATGTCCTCCCAGTGAGTCCATAAGACGCACAATGCAGACTGTGAAAATAACCTCAAGGAACCATTAAGGCATTTAAAGAACCCTTATAGCTTCAAATGAGCCCTAAAAGCATTTAAAGATCTATAGGCCTTACAGCTTAGCTGTAGTGTCCGTATAGCCTTTAAAGAACCCTTAGAGACTTTAAATATCCCTTATGGCATTTAGGAAACCCTTATGGCCTTTAAAGAACCCTTTAGGCCTTTAACAACCCCTTAAGGCCCTTAAAGAGCCCTTATGGCCTTTAAGGGGCTGTTATGACCTTTAAAAAACTGTTAAGGCCCGTAAAGAGCCCTTATGGCCTTTAAAGAACCCTTAAGACCCGTAAAGAACCCTTATGGCTTTAAAGAGGCCCTTATGGCCTTTAAAGAACCTTTATGGCCTTTAAAGAACCCTTAAGTCCTGTAAATAACCCTTCTGGCCCTTAAAGAACCCTTAAGGCCCGTAAAGAACCCTTATGGCTTTTAAGAGGGCCTTATGGCCTTTAAAGAACCCATTTTGCTTTCAAAGAACCCTTAACGCCAGTAAAGAACCCTTAAGGCCCGTAAAGAACGCTTATGGCTTTTAAGATGCCCTTATGGCCTTTAAAGAACCCTTATTGCTTTTAAAGAACCCTTAACCCCAGTAAAGAACCCTTAAGGCCCGTAAAGGACCCTTTAGGTCTCTAAAGAACCCTTAGGGTCTTAAGAACCCGGCCCGTAAAGAACCCTTATGGCTTTTAAGAGGCCCTTGTGGCCTTTAAAGAACGCTTATTGCTGTTAAAGAACCCTTAACGCCAGTAAAGAACCCTTAAGGTCCCTAAAGAACCCTTATGGCCTTTAAAGAACCCTCAAGGCCCATAACAAACCCTTATGGCTTTTAAGAGGCCCTGATGGCCTTTAAAGAACCCTTAAGGCCTTTAATGAACCCTTAAGGCCCTTAAAGAATCCTTATGGTCTGCACCTACTTTGCAAGAACAGATACATTTGTTCTCTGTTCCACAGATTTTTGACAGCTCATCTGGACAGAACCTTGTTCTCCAGTAGTGTTCAACATCTGTTCTGAGACATGAGGGTTTTTCAATAGCCCTGCACTTGAGTTCCTTGTGAAATATGAAATATCCTGGTCAGACCGAACTTTGTTCTTATTCTTGTCACCTTGAATAAACACGGTTCTTGGATATTATAGCGTCTGTACAGGCCTTCACTCCCTCTCTGTTTGTGGCTGTGGGTAAATTGAGGGGACCAGTCCATCATAAGAGATGCATGAAGAACAACTACACCCTCACATTTAGATCTAAGGTCACCAGTGAACCCAATGAGCTTTTAGACTGTGAGAGGAAACAGGAGAAAACCAGTGATAACAGGTGAACTTCACACAGAACGACCCCCTGCTGAGATTCAAACCCACAACCTTCTTGCTGAGATAAAAACACAACACCTTGCAGCCAGCGTTTTATAGGCACGCCTGATAACTTCTACTAGAGGATCAAATATAAAGCAGGTTTAGACTGTCATTATTATGACAGGACTGAAAATCATCTGATGACTCATTTCTTTTGCTGAAGCTGTAGATCTGCAGTCCTTGTAAAAGCATCCACAGTATGGAGTCTTTTAGTAACCAGTCCTCCTGTAGGAGACGTCAGGTGAGAGCACTGAGGGTATTAACTCCATTAGGTTTACTGCAGGAGCCATGACTTAAGAGCTCTTAATGACTGAGCCGCTCATTTCTAAAGGCTCCAATTCAATGGTTTGCGGTGGTTCAACAAAAATAAGTATTACTAATAAAAATTTAATAAATATTAATAATAAGGAGACCTACTTCCGTCAACACGTGTGTGGGGGCGGGGGGAAATCATTCACATGGAGAGCAATAGATACAAGCATTGGATCAGAGAGAGCATCGAAATACGGAAGCGGGAAAAGAGGACTATGAATCGAGACGAGGGGGCCTACCAGCTGTCACGTACCTGGGATTCCCTACTCCAGAGACCATCTAGCGGAGGTGGGCATGACCAGCCCAGCAGACCTGACAGTTCTGGGCCGGTCACGCCCTCCGGGAGAACAGCTGATGAAGACGCGTCACCATAACACTGGTGACACTTCTGATGATGACCGCAGTCGATGGTCGAAACATGTCAAATAAAAAGGTAAATAAGAACTTGCCTAGACCTTTACATGTCTGAACAAAAAGAACACTAAGATTTTGTTAAAGAAAGGAAGACATGATGAACTTCATAAAGTAAAACCTAGCTTGTTTGAAGATTCCCTATCTTTAATGTCTGAACGCTGTGAGCGAGTGAAGCTAGTTCTAAAAGAAATGTCTGGTTTCCATTAGCTAAAGTCCAGTAAACTTTTACTTATTATTATTATTATTATTATTATTATTATTTGTCAGTTTTAATTTATTCCTGTGACCATTCAGGGTTTTCTGTCTTCAACAGATGAGATCCAACGATTTTTTCCTCGTCTGTCATGATTCTACTGAGACAAAGTTACAATAAACCTGAGCCCCATGGTGTAGAAAAGACATATCCTCCATTAAAGCCAAAATGAATGTGTCAAAATGTGGGAAAACACTCAAAGGTTGAATTTAAAGGGAAGTGAGGGAGCTTTTGAAGAAAAATAACCAAAAATAAAACCAAAAAGAACGAGGCCACCAATGTATCATTCCATTGTCTTGAACAGGCTGTGAGCTGTAAAGTGCATTTCAATTTGGGCATGCATTTCCTGCACTGTCCTACGGATGTGACGTCAACTGACGCTTCTGCGCGTTCTCGGGCAAAAAAAGTAATAATAAATGTATATCCAGTAGGTGGCAGTATTGCACCTTTGTGTAGTGTTGCTAGTCAATGGCGGACTTCCTTATCTAAACCAGTGGTTTTTCTCATAAAACTGGTGTTATTTGGCAGTGTTTATGGATCTGAAAACCTCTCAGATGGATTATAGGGTATCACAGAGCTAAAGGTGCTGTTATAGGCGACCGCACAGCAATCTGTCGATGTTTATGGTCTCGGCACTGTAGGCCGCAAATCCCCGACTGTTTCCTGGACCTCAGTCCGCTTACTGTGCATCTAAGGCGCGGTCCTCCGGGTGCTACGGAGCTCCACTCCGTGATGTGAATTTGAGAAATCTACGGTGATATATGCGGCGGGGAATGATTCTATCACACTAGATTTCTCAAATTCTCCTCCGGGTGTCAGAGAACACCGGCTGATTAAAGCTTTTAGCAATACGGGCAGCTGTGGAAGCTGGAACATAGCGGCTAGCGAGATTAGCTCTGTTGGATCGGCTCCCTCAGTCTGATCGTGTGTGTGTGTGTGTGTGTGTGTGTGTGTGTGTGTGTGTGTGCGTGTGCCGCGGGGCATTGTTTTACCATATTTTCTTTTGTATTAATAAAATGTATTTTTATTTATGGAATCGTGCCTCCGGCTGCCTTTGGTTGAACCCTTATGAACTAGTGAGAAGTTTGTGCGCGCTCCCGTTCAAGGCTGCAGTTATTCGCAGCGCCAGGCGAGGCGCTCATGAGGTTTGTTTTTCAAAGCTCCCTCACATCCCTTTAAAAAAAGATTAATTCATGCTTTAAATCATTTTAAAGGAATAAGACAATATATATTTGAATTTTACTGTGTTTTTATGTCAAAATGTCATTCTTTTTAGAATGAAGCATTTTTTCCTATAATTTTAACCTCACTCATCCACAATAAGAGGCTATAAATAAAGCTTTAAAACTCATAAAATAGTAGAAGGTACAACAGGTAGAAGGTCTAGACTTTTAATATATATATATATGAATGTATGTATGTAAAATATCTGATCTATTTAACCAATTGAATCTGTGTTAAAACAAACCAGAATCTGAGATGTGTTAAAGTTCCTCTGAAGGTTGAGTCAGGTTGATTCACACCTTTACTGTCAGCTATTTTTTCATTTCGCTGCTTCCTGAAGAATCAAACAGTGTTTTAACAGCGAGTGAAGAGGAAATGGTCCTCATTACTCTCCATCCAGAGCATAGCAGCAGTGAAGGTGAATAAATGTAGAATCCACGCAGGAGGTGGAACCACAAAAGGCTGAGTGCTTTCAAAGTGCAGGGTGAGCTGCAGGGTGTATGTTACTCACTGTAGGAGCAGCCGAACACCTCCACTCTCAGACCCATCCACCCGCTGGGGTTCCAGTCAAGAGGGACGAAGCGCAGGAAACGAGTCTTCACCGGGTGGGACAGCTTGTTCTGGACCACCGTCTCTGAATTGACATTCCCGACAAACCTCTGCAGGAACAGGGAGGAGAGGGAGTGCTTGATATAGAACAAGTCACAGAGGCTCCTCTGAGATCTAATGTGGGCAGTAATGGTTTCACCAGGCAGCAGAGATGCATGTCTATCAGCTGAATACTTTAAACATAAGCAGCAATAAAGTCTAAACCCTCAGCATCCAAACAACAGCAGAGTGCTGACAGAGCTGAAGCAGCAGCAATATCTCCTCCTCCCTCCGTCCACTGTTTGATGTAAAGTGATAAGAATATGAGAATCCTAGCATGGAGTGGAAATATGAGCATATCTGTTCCAACAGCTTCACGAGAGGCTGAGGAGAAATGACCACTGAGACAGCCTGGGGCATAATAAGAGGGGGGGCATAATATTGTTTTTTTCTCCCCGCAGAGCCAAAAACAAAGACCTCCGAGTGCAACTGTGAAATGTCATTCTTCTTCTCTTTTTCCATCCCTCGCAGACTTCCAGCCTGCACCAGACAGTGCTGGAGGACATAAACACAGAAACAGAACATGAAAGATGGAGGCTGAAACGGAGACAAACAACCGCTCCTCTCAAATGACTGATTACCAGCTCCGCCATAACTGACTCTGGGCAGGTGACACATCAAATCAATAAGCACAAGAAAGAACCAAAAAGATGGATCTTTGACAGAGGAGCTCCAGGCTTTTGAGAATAGTTCAACACAGTCAGACAGAAAAAAAAATCATTCAGCTAGCTTTTGGCAACAAGAGAACAACACTGAGCAGCAGCACAAAATGACCATCAGAAGCTTGTGGAGCGCTGCAGAACAGAGGCATCATTAAATACACCAGGACCCCCATTCCTGCTAGATAATCAAAGCAGCAGTAAGAGAGCTACGACTGATTTATGCCACCACTTTCACCATTTTGAGCCCTTTGCTGAGTGCAGCCTGGTGGCAGCGTCTTAAAACAGGACGAGCTGGGCTTATTAAAACATGCACAATAAGTCACATCAGCACAGGAGGGATTAACTAATGGCACTGGGCTTTACTCATGTGGGTAAAGTATACACATTACTTCAGCTCTACTGCAGGAAATTAACCAGGCCAAAGTGCATGTCAATAGCATGTAGAGTACATGTTCACAACACCTAGCTGTCCAGACACAAATATATCAAACACTCAGGCGGAGGGGGGAGGTTTGCATCAAACCAGGCTGCAGCTGCAACCTTCATTTATTTCACTGCTGCTTGGTGCCTAAAAGCCTCGTATTACAGCCTCAGAGTGAGGGTTCACATCTTCAGTACATTCATTCTCCTTTTATAACAAGTTTCAGAAGAGTCAAGGAAAAGAAGCAAATTTCCTTAGATTAGGTTAGGGATGAAGTTTGAAATATGAGCTGAAAGGAGGAACCTGAAGTGGAATAGAATAGAATAGAATAGAATAGAATAGAATAGAATAGAATAGAATAGAATAGAATAGAATAGAATAGAATAGAATAGAATAGAATAGAATAGAAAATAGAATAGAAAATAGAATAGAATACATCCTCATGTGTTCTTTTTACAGGGAAATAAACATTATTGGTAAAAATAGACAAGATAAATTGTTGAGGAGGAAAATGCTACAGGAAATTATATCAAAAGACACAATACAACATAATAAAATTAAAATAAAACTAAAAAACATGAATAAATCACTCAAAATAACTTGTGTTCACATCTGTCATCATCCAATAAATGTTACATGTTTTCAGTTGAAATGTTGAAATAAGATGAGACACTGTTTAGGTGACAGAATGTGTTTAAAATCATAGAAACCTGAATTCACAAAATTAAAAACAACAAATAAAGGAATTTGTTGAGAATAAAACATTAGAACACTAATAATGCCATTAGTCAAACTACAGGACATTAAAACAGCAGGATGTCAACAGGCTTAGAAATGAGCAAAAATGAGTAATACGTTGTAATACACATGAGTAATAACAAGTAATAATGAGTAATAACAAGTAATAATGAGTAATAATGAGTAATAATGAGAAATAACGAGTAATAATGAGTAATACTGAGTGGTAATGAGTAAAAATGAGTAACAACAAGTAATAATGAGTAATTCTGAGTAAAAATGGGTAAAAATGAGTAATAAGTTATATGTATTACTTTACAGTGTTCATTATGTCTCTTTTTTCTAAATGATTATAGGTTCTTTTCTCAGACATGTATGTTCTTTGAGTAAGTTTTTACCATGGCCAACTTCACAGATCTGACAGGTCGGGGTTGGCCACGCCCATCGGGGAGGACAGCTGATAACGACACATCACACCAACACCAGTGACACTTCTGATGAAGGCCGCAGATGCGTGTCTAAACACGTAAAGGTAAAAACTTACTCAAAGAACATACATGTCTGAGAAAAGAACCTATAATCATTTAGTTATAAGTATTATTGACTAGCAATGAGTAATAATGGTAATTAATGAGTAAGAAGTTGTAATATTAGGTAATAATGAGTAGCAATGTGTAATAATAAATACAATTAGTTATAATGGGTAGTAATAAGTATTTAGAGCAGGTTTTTGTTGCAGTTGCGGAACAACAACTCCAAAACACAAAGCGACTGTAACACGGTGTCTGTTTACAGGTTGTTATGAGGTCAGAGACATTCAGACACAACGAGGAGCTGGCATCCTTCATCAGGTCCTAGGTGTCTTGTGTCTTCCTCCTCTGATTGTTTTAACTTTCCTTCAGCTTCTACAAGTTCAGCTCTGTAGATCCTGAGCTGTTTGTTAACAAGCAGAGTTCAGCCCTGGGGGAGCAGGGGGCAGGAAGCAGGTACCAAACTGATGAAGGAGCCAACCTGACTTTATAAACCTCAAGCTCAGCAGCTAAAATCCACACACACAGGACAAAGAGAGCGAGGTGAGTGTTGTGAGTGGGATGTGTGATTTTCTAGGTGTCTACATACTGAGACGTGCACACTTCCAGGTTATATTTACATCACATGTCCACAGTTTGGCTTTCATAACAAATAGGTGCTAAACTTTACAGCATGTGACGCAGACAGGAATAGAAAACACGTTTCCTCATTTATGTGTCTCAGAGTTACACGATGGCATTAACAGCAAAACAAGGTTTTCATCACATCTGCAGGTTTTTATTCTGCACAGGAGAAACGGCTTTGTTTCAAAACACTTTCAATTCAACGACCTGAGGTTTGCTGTCACTTTTACTTTTGCAGTTTTCTACATGGAACAATACTGCTACAGAAGAGAAGTAGGCGACAAAAAAGAAAGTTTGTCTGGATCCTGATCGGATTATGCAAGAAGTGGAAACATGGTGTGAGACCACTTCATCCACTAAGAGAGGAGGAGAGCTGGAATGGGTAAAGGCTCGAAACAAGAATAAATCCTGTTAGAACGTTTCCCCGATGGTGCAAAGAGAACAATTAGCCTGAGCTATGGACTCCGCTAGTGAGTGGGCGACATTTAAAATGAATGTTATCTCCACCAAATACTGGGTTCCTGAAAATACGTGTCAGATTTTTCAGAAGATTCATATCCCGTGTATAAAACAGCAAACAAATTCTACTGTGTCCTGAAGTTTACTTCTCCCTCTGGAGAAGTTAGAGTGAAGACAAATCAAATGAAAGTCAGCGTTGCATTAGTAACCACAGCAGTCGGCCTCGCTGGCTGCTAAACAGGAAGCACATTTGTCTCTTTTACTTTTTCACAAAGGAGCTCCGTCTATCTTTATGATTCAGACTGGCAGGAAGACAAATCTCCTATGAAACAAGCAGAACAGCTGACAGGAAACAATGTATTTATGTCCAACCACACAGCGCACAGAGAGGAGGTATATAAATATCTATAGGGCCTTCAGATTTAAAGAGACCATTACAGAGACGCTTCGCTCCAAACGGAGACATTACAGCAAACAAGCTAGCTTCTTGTTATTTGATTAGGATTACCAGGGGTCCCGTCTGGGAGGAGTCTGGTGAGCTCCATGCCCTCTGGATGACTCCACACGGCGCTCATTCACCAGCTAACAGCACTCTGATGTACGTCACCCTGACTTATTAGTATTCAACAGAAGTCCCAGTACAGCAGCATCTCTGTGGTCATGCCGCGCTGACGTTCGTGCTCTCCAGTCAGTGGAAAACGTTACAGGAGAACATCCTGTGTGCTCCATGTGGGAGATGAGGTCTGGTCTGATAATAAAGGCCTGAGGGTGGAGAAGACGCTCAGAGGGCC
The DNA here is from genome assembly GCA_006937965.1 of Callopanchax toddi. Lineage (NCBI taxonomy): Eukaryota > Metazoa > Chordata > Actinopteri > Cyprinodontiformes > Nothobranchiidae > Callopanchax > Callopanchax toddi. Next base: position 356,701 of record SSNR01000288.1, read on the forward strand.
AGAGGACCGAGGTCGGTCTCTATCCACATGAACAGCTTCACCCCACGGTGACTTCATTATTTCTATTTATGTTGCTGTCACTGTGGAGCAGTCTCCCTCCCTGTTAATTAAGACTCTTTATGCTTCCTCTCCGGTGATGAGCTCCCCTGTGTCAGTTTTCCTTTCTGTTGCATACAGAGCAGGCACATACGTTTATTTTAATCAATTCACTGGGGGAAAAATGTTGCTGCTGGCGCTGAAGACGCTACAGTATGCTCCAGAAGGTTACTGGGAAGTTAAACAGCCTGAGGGATCACCGACTTAAGAGAAAGTTACACACAAAACCACGCAAAGAGCGAAAATGCTGTAGTGATCCCTGATCGTCAGCCTGTCAGCAGCATGTCTCCTGACTCACAGGCTCAGAGAGGACTTCAGAGTCTGAACAAAAACATCTTCCTCCCTCACTGGCTGCCTTTATATACACAACATACTGTATCCTCCTATAGGACTGGGCATCCACGTATGTGGACATCACATTTTTGGGTTGTCTAGACCACCATTCAAATGTTTGCTCTACAAAGAACTCACATGTGGACACCATTTTTCTCAAAAACTACATCAGGAAAAATAATAATTCTTTGATTTTTACAATCATCAGGTCCCAATCAGCCCAAATAGCAAAGAGAAATGAAACATGCATGCCATGAAAGAGTTCAGGCGGGTATATACACACACACATATATGTATATGGATGTGTGTATGAGTAGAACTGTGAACTTATTGTCCTCAATACGTATTGATCTGGATGAAATGCATCTGTTAAGTGAGCTGAGCAGCAGAACTTTGGTCTCAAACACTTGACAAACAGCATTGCTTGTCTTGTCATATTACATGAAATCCTATCAGTCCGTCACAACGTTGTGCCAGTTCAGAGGGTAGATCTGTTTCAGGAAGTCAGTTTCAATCTAAAACAGCTCCAGCACTCAGCTGTATGAGAAAAACCTAAAGGGGACGATCAGCTGGTGTTCTATCACTAATCTACAGTAAGGACCACACCTACCAGTGACATCACTTAAAGTGGGTGGGGTCTATAGAAACAGGAAACAGAAACCATCGTGACCTGATCACGTGGGACAGCCATTAGGGAGGACAACAGCATAGTAAACAGTGAGCGAAACGAGGGAACACAAAGGGAAAACCTGAGATTGTTTTTGGTTGTTGTTTTTGTGACGTTTAGCCTCGCTTCAACTAGTCCATGCCCAGTTCAAATACCAGACAAAGTACACCTAGGTGGAGCACCTAGAGAGCATTATCTACAAAAGTTAGCGTTAGCTAGCTTTGAGACTGACCGTCAAGTCGCCAATTCTGCCCGAATTCACGATTTATATCATTATGTGATAAATGGGATTTCACTTTACACTGGAGCTGTTTCAAAAGCCTAAAAGTCTGGATGCATACCAGTTTCTGTCGCCAGCTGGGTCACCGGGACCAGATGCTACTCTCATACCGGGGGGACAAGCTATCTCATAATGGTGAAGGTAAGACTTCATTATATGATGCTTAACAATAATGTAAAAAATGTAATCTTCACACAGTAGGAAAATGTTATTTGTAGTTAGCATTTTCCTGTGGTAGACATAAGCAAACATCCACTTTTCTGTTATTGTGCTTGTGAAGCACCTTGTGAATTTTATTTTGAAAGTCACTATACAAATAAACTCCTCTTCTACCGTAGTGCAATACATGATCAGCAATAAATAAAATAAAGACATTGTATTTTTTGTTTCAGGTCCAATCTCTGTCTAAAGCCCTGGGTGTGTTTGAAGAAGGATGGTCAGTTATGAGTTAAAGCAGGCCTCGGTGAGGTCGTGCAGTCAACCATGCACCAAGATGCCACCATTACAGTATATGCCACCATGTAATACAGTCTGACTTATTTTGTTTTGACTAGCTTCACTGGAACTCATTGTTTTTGCCAACCATCATGGCAGAGGGGGTGTCATCACATGCAAAGGGTCAACACTAACGACTAGTCAGATCACTGCAGATTTGTAGATTTTCTGCTATGTTTTTTGGTATTTAAAACAAAACTCCACTGATCCATTAGAACTCCATATCACTTGTAAGTAAACCTTTACGAGTTAGCATGAGACAGTTTGTTTAGCTTGTTTTAACCAAACATTCAAGTTACTGTGTTAGGAGCTGCTGCAGCATAAACACGCAGAATAACGTTTTACTAATTTGTCTTTAGAATAAAAACAGCTACAGTCCATTTTCTAGTTTCTATCGACGCTGAAAAGTTAAACCTTTGGACACAATGAATGTCCAATAATTAGCTCTATATTCAGAGAGCTGCTTAAGAAAAGCCTCCATTAGATAACAAGAACAAAGCATGATGACATGGTTTAAAAAGTTTATCCTCATCAATCACAAACACATTGTGTCTGAACACATAGTGAGACATCACATGTTTATCTGGTAGAAGCTCTGGAGTCAGGAGCATGAAAACCTTTAACGTGGAGCAGCTGAACTGGTGTTGAGTGTTGAGTCTGACAGACCAAACTGATGAAACATCTATAAAACACCAGAGTTCACGTCTCCTGAGAGCTCCAGCTGCGCAGCACTAGTCCAGTGTGAGGCTCGATTACCGGTGTGTAGGATGAAGGCTTTGAAATTCGGAGCTGAAAATGACTCTTTAGCATTCATGCAAACCCATCTAAACCCTGTAAGAGCTCCATCTACCTGAACTGTTAACATGAATGTTTAAATATTCCCCTTAAGGAGGAGAATTTGTTTCACACATTTATTCAGCGCAGCATTAAAAAGAGATTTTTAAATAAGGTGTTGCAAGGATAATGAAGGATAATTTGGACTCCCTGCTGGAATATATTCTACTCTCAAATAGTTCCAAAAATGTGCAGCTAATGAACTCTGGTATTATGATTAAACACGATTGTAAAAAAGACAGAATGAACCGGATTGGTCCTGATGGTGTGTTCAATGACCTGGGAAACAACTAAAGACCTACGGGGTCACAAAGGTCAGAGCAGACTGCAGGACACTGGGGATTCCTAAGACGCCTCTAAAAGGGAGCAAGTTATGATGTCATGTTATGGTCAGAAAAATCTTCCATGTGAATTATTTAAAAAATGGGTCTAAAGACAAAGTGACCTTAAACTTTAAGCTTTAAACAATGAAACTGACTCAAGTTCCAAACAGACACACACATAGAAATTAATGGAAAACACAAACATCCTTAGAATCCTAAGTATAGGTAACAAAAAGAAACCAGGAAGCTAGAAAAACATTTAGAGACTTCAAGGCAAAGCTGATCAAGCAGGTCTGTGAAACGGGTCAGAGACACGAGGAGGTTCTGATGTGATGTTTCCTCCAGCAGACTAATTAAAGTCAGCATCAAGTGACCACATGGGTACCACGGGTTACCCGCAGGTCGGGTGGGGTCGGGTCAATACATTTTTACTTCAGTGCGAGGCGGGTTCAAATCAGGGGTTGTGTTAACAAAAAACTTTCCGTCCATCAATCCATCCATTTTCCTCCACTTATCCGAGGTCAGATTGCGAGGACAACAGCCTGCCAGGCTTCCCTCCACCCGCCACCTCGGCCAGCTCCTCCGGGGAATCCTAAGGCGCTCCTAAATCAGCCTAAATTTGATCATCATCAAATAATAAGTCTGAAAGGTAAGTCGCTTTCGCTGAAACTTTGGGATTTATAGAAATGTGGTAACTGTGCAAACTTTGAATTTTGCATAAGCACATTTTGGAGATGGTCAGACTAAATAAAAGTGCATTCAGTCACTATTATAACAAGGTTTTAATAAGAAAGGGCGGGTTGTAAAACAAGATGCAGTGATGCGGGGCGGTTTGGTGCAGGTCAGAAGTTTTCAAATGTGCAGGACCCGCGGGTCGATAAAAACCCTGACCCGGGCATCACTAACCGGCGCTCAGAGCTGGAACAAGACCTCCTGAGCAGGAAGGGCCCTTAACAGAAAATAAAGTATGTCATCTAGTCAGAGTCATCATATTACTAAACTAAACTAAACTAAACTAAACTAAACTGAACTAAACTAAACTTACTAAGAAATGAGTGTGTGATAAATCAGTTGATGAGTCAGCGTTTCTCAGCTCAGTGTAGCTAGAACCAAATACATTATGTGAACTTAAAATGTTATAATCTAAAAGAGGCTCTGCTGTCTGTTTAGGCATCATGTAAACAGATCATTAATAAAGTCTAATCAAACTGAATGCAACATGAACTTTAGCTGCTACAACATGACCTGAACCTGAGCTGTAATGGTAACAGACACATGGTGCTGCTGGGGCTTTACGCTGACCCATCATTAGTGCTGTTCTCATTTTGGGTTTTTTCATCTTATTATGGAGTTTCTTGGTTTAGAAACAAAAGTGTAAATAAAAAAAAAGCAAAAACAGAGAAAATAGTCTCACTCTGTAGGTTTAGTGAAAATAATGCCTTTAAAATGTCAAAACAAAGAAAAAAAAAGTTGAAATGCAAACTCCTTTCTGGTAAACAACAAGAATGAAGGCAGGTCTGTCAGTCAGGATGTTCTGTAGCTCCTGGTGAAACAATCCAGAATGTTCCTGATTGAAGAAGACCTTTAAAGATCACCACGTCTTTCACTGTGATGGTAACTGACTGAGTCCCATGCTGTCCTCTGACAGCCTCCAGTGGGTCTCTAAGAACCAAAGCAGGCACCAGCAGGACTGTTTAGGGTCCAGGTAGGTTCAGTTCAGTCTGTTCTGTTGAATCATTTTATTTAAACAACAATAATTAATAGTGATATTAACTTAACATTTAATATCCCCAAATAACAAACATCTATTTCATCTCTGGAGCTGCTCCAGGCTTGTTAGAGGTGTTTTCGGTTAGAATTTCTTTGTTGTTTTTTAGAGATAATTTATCTGAGCTCTGAGAGGCTGAGAGCCTGCAGTAATGTTAGCAGCTGCTGCTCTCTCATTAGATCCCTTCAGCTCAGTTTCTGACAGCGAGCCGTTACCTTTGAGCTTCAGGATGAATGTGATGTGAAATCTGGCAAGAGGTCCTGCTGAAGCTGAAGCCAGCTCCGTTCTGTGTTCCATTAGAGACTACAAGCTGCAAAGCACTGCCCTTCATCCTCCATCTGAAGAAGACGGTCTGTGCATTTGATGCAGTTAAAATGAATACCATGAGTGTCTGATTTCAAATGTTTTCCAAGCTGCAGCTGCTGTGAGGAGATGCAGCTGTTTGCCCTGGATCAGTGCAGTTTGGATTGTAACATTTGAAAAGAAGTCAGCATCTTTTATGGAATTGGTTTCAAAGGCTAATAGCTGCAGGTCACACCACTGATGTGTGCACGCATTTTCATGTCTCGTCTCGTCTCTGCACAGCAGCTTCATCTCCTCCTTCAGACACGATGATGTGAAAACTAACAGGAAGGAGAACATCTCTGCTCTTTATTGGAATCTCAAAATCCTCACTGCATAACAATGTTCTCCCATTCTGTTTGGACAAAGATGAGCTCAATCTAAATGATTACAGTATTGTTTTTTTCAAATAATAATGTTAAAACTGTTCTAGAAAAAACATTTAAATCTCACATGTATCCTGAAAGTAGAAACTGAAACAGGTGTCTGAGTGCTGCTATAGAGATATAAGTAGAGCAACTATAGAACCACACCTCCAGGAGAAGAACCACCCCTCCAGGAGAAGAACCACACCTCCAGGAGAAGAACCACACCTCCATGAGAAGAACCACACCTCCAAGAGAAGAACCACACCTCCAAGAGAAGAACCACACCTCCAGGAGAAGAACCACACCTCCAAGAGAAGAACCACACCTCCAGGAGAAGAACCACACCTCCAAGAGAAGAACCACACCTCCAGGAGAAGAACCACACCTCCATGAAAAGAACCACACCTCCAGGAAAAGAACCACACCTCCAGGAAAAGAACCACACCTCCAGGAAAAGAACCACACCTCCAAGAGAAGAACCACACCTCCAAGAGAAGAACCACACCTCCAAGAGAAGAACCACACCTCCAAGAGAAGAACCACACCTCCAAGAGAAGAACCACACCTCCAAGAGAAGAACCACACCTCCAAGAGAAGAACCACACCTCCAGGAGAAGAACCACACCTCCAGGAGAAGAACCACACCTCCAAGAGAAGAACCACACCTGCAGGAGAAGAACCACACCTCCAAGAGAAGAACCACACCTCCAGGAGAAGAACCACACCTCCAAGAGAAGAACAACACCTCCAAGAGAACAACCACACCTCCAGGAGAAGAACCACACCTCCAGGAGAAGAACCACACCTCCAAGAGAAGAACCACACCTCCAAGAGAACACTGTGATTGTCCAACAAACAACGAGTCTCAAACTACAGATCAGTCTAACTGGTGCAGAAAACATCCATCCATCCATCCATCCATCTTCTGTAGCCGCTTAATCCTCCACAGAGGGTCGCGGGGCAGCTGGTGCCTAACTCCAGCGGTCAAGGGGCGAGAGGCGGGGGACACCCTGGACAGGTCGCCAGTCCATCGCAGGGCCACACAGAGACGAACGAGACAAACAACCACACACCCACTCACACCTAAGGACAATTTACCAGCCCAATTAGCCTGACAGTCATGTCTTTGGACTGTGGGAGGAAACCGGAGTACCCGGAGGAAACCCACGCACGCACGGGGAGAACATGCAAACTCCACGCAGAGAGGCCGCAGAGCCGGGACGCGAACCCACGACCTCCTTGCTGCGAGGCAACAGTGCTAACCAACTGCGCCACCATGCAGCCGGTGCAGAAAACAGTAGCAGCTAATAAACTGTTGATTTAACTATGTGAATAAAGTTTAGAGAGCATGGCGTGTTTTAGTCTGCTCAGCCAATCAGTGAACGCTTTAGAATGGTGATTAAAAACACATGTAACAACAAACTAACAAAACTAACTAGCACTAAACTGATGGAAAAGAACTAAGGAGACCAACAGGAACTCAGGTGTGTCCTCCTGTAATTAGGTGATCATCTCCATCAGCTAAAGACTAGAAGACCATCTCCATCAGATAAAGACTAGAAGACCATCTCCATCAGATAAAGACTAGAAGACCATCTCCATCAGATAAAGGCGAGAAGACCATCTCCATCAGATAAAGACTAGAAGACCATCTCCATCAGCTAAAGACTAGAAGACCATCTCCATCAGATAAAGACTAGAAGACCATCTCCATCAGCTAAAGACTAGAAGACCATCTCCATCAGATAAAGACTAGAAGACCATCTCCATCAGATAAAGACTAGAAGACCATCTCCATCAGATAAAGACTAGAAGACCATCTCCATCAGATAAAGACTAGAAGACCATCTCCATCAGATAAAGACTAGAAGACCATCTCCATCAGATAAAGACTAGAAGACCATCTCCATCAGATAAAGACTAGAAGACCATCTCCATCAGATTGTTGTCCCTGACAGATCATTCATGACTTTAAGGTCCACAGGGCTGTGGACAGCCTCTAAGGTTGTGTTGACAAACTGAACAGATGATAAACATAATTGTAACCCTAATGTCCAGAACCTCTTTCAAAGACATCATAGGTCACGTCCAAGGTCAAAGTTCATCAGGGTCAGCTCAGACTGTCTCCGTTTAAGGGGAAGTGGACGAGGACAGAAGGACAGACGTGAACCTTTTGTCACGTTTGTTCCCTCCCTCTAGTGGAGGAGACTCCAGGCTCCATCATGGCTCTGGGTGAAAACCTCCTGCTGACTGATTCTAATGCGTTTCAGAGAATCCATTTTTAAATAGGTGAGGGCGGATAAATAATTGACGGTTGGTTTTGAACTACACATATTGTTTCACTCTCACATCACTGTGCTTTTTTAATTTCAACAATAAAAAAAGATCCCTTTGCTGCAGTGACACGCCAGTGGGCAACGGAATACTGTGCTAATTGGACTGCCAAGTAGAAAAACACTCTGAAATACAATTTAACATCTAGTTGGCAGCCTTTGACATAACTGGGGCAAACACAATAAAGAATTAATGACATGTGCCAACATGGGGCAATTTTCTTAGCCTTTGCCTCCATGAACAGGCTGTTGGGAGTTTACATGGAGGACAAAAAGAGGCAGCATAATAACTGTGTTGACACCAGACACTTCCCACACCTCCAAAGGTGTTGGGGAAAGTGAGAGGATGTTATCTGATGCTGACCTACCATGCCATCAATACTGCAGAGGGCCCACAGAGCATAAAGAGATGCTATCTGCTGTAACAGAGGACTGAATGTAATTCTTACTATCACTGTTTATGATCTGAAAATTCATCTGCGGGGATGTGTATACGTATCCAATATTCCACGTTCAGTGTTGTACCTAATGTTAGTATTAACATCCTTGGTTTAAGTTTCTGAATAATATTCCTACATTTTAGCGCTCTGCGTGGATGTGCTGAGGTTACGTCTCTGTGTAAACAGTAAAGATGGTGGAGCTCAGGCTCCCTGCAAAACCACAGCTTGACATTTCCTCATTTCTATTCCTCTATAGATTATACAAACAGTTAGTGACCTTTGGAGCCCAGCTCCCTTCGCTCCCTGCTCCCAGAGTTTATGCTAATTTATTCTAATCAACTCCACAGCTCCACACGTACCAAACACGCACCAAAGTGGCATCGACCTTCTTTTTCTAACCCTCAACAAAGAAGCGAAGAGGAAACGTCTCTAAAACATTAACCTCTTCCATCCATCACACACAGGAAGAATCAGCCCCTGACTTTTTTCTGTAGCACTGAAACTCTTCTATGCAACCCAAATTATTTACATTCCTTTCACTCATTCTATACACACACTCTCTCTTGCTCTGGATGGATTCTGCTGCAAACCAAATCTTTAGTGAACAGTCCAAACTGTAGTATGGGTGTGTGGACTCACCTCCAGCCCATCCTCGTGCCTGTACTGCTTCCAGATGCGACCCGTGTCACTGTAGAGCAGCAAGTAGCTGCTGACCCAGTCCCAGCTGTCGTAGCGTCCCTGTGTCGCCACAGCCGTCACCTCCATCTGCTCCCGAAGGTCCACCTGCAGCCAGGGGTCGTGGTCTGTCACCATGGGAGACCACCCTCCTGCTCCTGGAGGACGGCCAGACACACAGGAAGAGAATTTACATGTCAGATGATTATGAAGCCTTTAAGTGAGTTCAGTGTTTAAGTTCTAATCCTCCTGGGAGCTGATGAGCAGAATCCATACAACAACAGCTTTACAGCCTGTAGCACTGAGCTGAGTGACTCAACCATCACCTTCTGCTGCTGGTTAACTTTTCTTTGACCTCAGTGAGGAACAAACAACATTAGGGGAGTTTATATATCATTTGAATTTGACTAAACTGCAAAACTGAACTATAAAAGTTATTTTAACATCAAAATTTAGTCAACGTGTCTTAGTCGTGTCTCGATTCCTTAGCAATTAACTATAATTGTATTTGTAGTTTTAACTATTTTAATCAAAATGTGCAGACAACCTATGAACAGTGTCATCACACCTCCATTACTGTCTGACGAGGTGTGTCGTAAAATTAGTTTCACTCTGGAGACCAACATCAACAGTCTCCTGTCAAAGTATTTTTCAAATTAAATTAAATTAAATCTCTCAGGTTTTTACAAACACTTTTTAAAGTGGAGTTCTTTTTAAGGCCTCTGATGTTTCAGCGGTTTATGTCAGAATAATGTAGAAGAGGACGTTTTTAGAAAAATGTGTTTAAATTATCTGGAGTCTAGTTGTTCCTATTATGTTTACGTTGTTGCGTAGATGCTGCTCTAAGCCTAACAACTATAGCTCATGATCATCTGATTTAGAGGAATGGACAAACATTAACATTATGTGTTAATCAGGTGAAAAACAGACATAACTGTGTAGTAAAAACCAAACATTTTGTTTGGTGATCAGATTCTATCAAACAGAAAATATAGAAGCAGCATCCAGTCCAGCTGCAGTTCTCCTGACTCGAGTCAGACGGAGGAGGTCTGATTAATCCATCTGTCAGGTCTTTCTAGAACCAGTCCTGTTGGGTCTGTAAATGATCTGTGGAGACCCCCTCCATAGCCAGCTGTCTCCTCTATCTTATCTCTCATATCTTGAGGCGACCACCTTAAAAACAATGACTTAGTTTGTATTAAAAACATCCCTCTGCTGCCCATCTGCAGTAAAGATAGACTGAGTCATTTTATTAGAAGACCACACCCACTGGTGACGTCACTTTAAAGGGGGGGAGTCTCCAGAAACAGGAAGCCATCCTCTGACCCGAGCAACACTCATACATTAATCTGCAGCAGTGTCTCTCCTGATCTGACTAATGAGCGTGGCTCATCTGTGATGGTCACATGAAGAAAAATGAAGAACATTTGAAGCAAATAAACACGTTTTTGATCCTGAGGAACAGCTGATGCAGGTAGATTTGACCCTGTTTGACCTCTGAGAAAACAACTGCTGACATCATCAGAAGACAGCTTAATGAAGACGTGTCGTGTTCTCACCGTCTCTCCTGTTGAGTCTGGCGTAGGATGCAGCGTAACTGGCTGAGGACTGAGAGGAGCTGTGGAAGGATGAGAGAGGGAGGGCTGACACCAGAGGGCCGTTACAGTTATCTGGAAAAGGAGAGAAAACATTTGCATTTCAGATGTTTTCATTAGATGTGCTCTGTTTGAATCTTGATGCAAATGTGACTCGCCAAGCTTGAATGTGTTGAGCAGATAGTAATTATAGGAAAATGTTTCTGGCAAAGATAAAATGAGTTCAAAGTGGTGCTCTACCTGTCAGCAGGAGAGATTTAAGACACAAAACAGAAGAACGGGGCTGTTTCACCTCCTGGTTCTCAGACGCCGTCGACGTCTATTAACCCCTGAAGTGACCTCTCAAAAGGGCACCGCGAACGCCGCTCCTTTTCTGCTAATGTGTGTGTGTTGTCTTTAATCCCACATTGTGAGATTACATCACATCCAACAGGCTGCAGATTAGGAGTGGAGTGATCTAAAGCTGTCAGTTTCATCTGGGTCTGATCCTCTCAGCCCACCACAGCCTCCGTTAGTGTTCGAGCTGCATTAAGGGCTGGGTCTGAGACTGTAATGAAAACTGGCACCAGCCTGATTACAATTATCCCTCAGCGTTCTCCGCCCGCCCTGCGCCTGAGTCAGGGGCAGGCCTTTGTTTTGGACGTGAGCTCAGATGGATTCTGGGCACATCTGGAGCTGCAATTGGCCGTCCGTCTGGCTGACAGGAGCGCAGCAGAAGTGACAGCAGGAGTCGCTTTGCTCTCAGAGTGTCCCGCTGAATTTCAGCTGACCTGACTTGACTTCTCTCAGATCTTTTGCCAAGAGATTTTTCTAATCCTGATTTCAAGTGTGACTAAAGTGGATCATGCTGTTTTGTCCAAGACTCAAATTATGGCGGTGCTGCAGAGCGGTTTGGGGAAATGAAAGCACTGGCACAGCATCTTAACACACCACAACAAGTGCTGAGGTTATTATTCAAGAACAGTCCTCCTAATCTTTCAAAGTCTCCTTGATCCTGTTTTTGCTTCTCACAGAATTACTCGTATTTATCTCTCCATCCTTTCAATCTGCATCCATCTTTTCTTGAGTCTCATCTGTGTGAAATGAGCAAACACCTCAGGAGCCTTTCTGCAGTCAGCTCACTGCACACCATCAGAAGACAACGATATTCAGATGTTCTCACATGTTTCAGAGCTGACAGGTGCTGTGTGGGTCCAGGAAAACTTTCTCTGTCTGCAAATGTTGTTGTTGTTGTTTACAGATGTGCTCCTAAGCCCTATCCCCCGCTGACAGTCAGGACGACTTATGGACAGAGGATGATTTGCCTGCAAAGCTGCTCCCAGGCCCATGGGAGGACTAGAAATCCTGTGAAGCTGACTCCAGATCTGTGCAGAAACCTCAGGGGTTTAATGTTTATAGCCAAATGAAGCCAGACTTGCATCCAAATGCACTGATATACACATTCACACGAGTGCTGGGTGAGTGGAGTGGGAGCACTTAATCTCTCTGAAAATCAAAAACACATCAGCTGCTGCAGACCTAAAGCTCCAGCTGCAGTCACACAAGTGATGGGTTTTCTGGTGAAGACATGTCGTGTTGACTCTCCTGAGCTTAAAGCACACTCCAGGTTACATCTCCAACTGTGTCTGGGATAAGACTAACACCTGGGAACACTCAGGAGAAACAGGATTCTTTGGAGTGAACTCAGATTTATATTTTCAACTCAGTGATTCAACAGATTCATTAAAAGGTAAAATAAATGGGATTGAGGGCTCTGAATATAAAGAGCCCAATCAGCAGTCAGTCCATCCATCACTCAGCTGCAGGATGAAGGTGAGTCAAGGGCAAGTTTCCAGTTGTATGGTGATGTCACACCAGCTGGCCTTTGTTTATGGAGTTAGAGCATTAATAAATCCACCTTAAACTACTGACTTCATTTAACTAATTTTTTTAGGTTATAGTGGCAGAGATAGTTTTTTTAAATGTTGATTTCCATCATAATGAATATAAAAACAACCTTTAGAAACCGGTCAGTGAGCGTTTGATTTAGTCTGTTTTAGGGATGTTCCGATACCACTTTTTTCAAAACCGATCCGATACCGATACTTAAATCTGAGTACTCGCTGATACCGAGTACCGATACCGATACTTCTACCACACACAAAAAATGCAACAAATTGAAATACAGGTTTTATTTTTTCTTCTCTGCTTTTTGCAACAAATAATTGAGTTAGATAAAAAAAATAAAATATATTAATAAAAATGATCACAAAACTAAAATATAAGGTGAAAAATAACCATTTTCTGTGATTTCACAGTAGAATTATTGCAGTTTTCCACATTTTAACCAAATAAAATGAACTATTTGGCACCATCTCCAGCTCTCAACCCACACTGTTTCTCTTTAGCTCAATAACTTCCCCTAGTGTTCGATATAGGAAACTACAACATAAATCACAAGTCACAGACTGTATGATGTGACGTTCATGAAGGAACCGGATCTTTTGAACGGCTCTTCACTGTGAACGAGGAGAACCGAGTCTTTGTAGAGAACCGTTCATTTTTCTGTGGGTGACTGTAAGCACTATGCGTGCCTGCTTTGTATTCACTTTTTAATTTCATGGCGAAACAAACAAAAGCCTGTTAATGCAGGCAGGGGGTCTGAGGGTGAAAGGGAGGGGTGTGGAGAGGAGTTATTGTTGGGAAAGGGCTTGGGTGATGAATCGGTTGGAGGTGTGAATGGCTGTTTTTCAATAGGATGAGTTGAAACTTTCAAGATAACAAAAGAAGTCAAGCTGCCTTCATTGTCAAAGGTGCAGCTGTGCCAATGGGTGTGGCTGTCAGTTGTGAACAGACCACTTATCAGTGTTAATCGGTCCAATCACTAACAGACAGTGAAGCCACTGGTATCGGTTCCTGGTATCGGGTAAGTTTAACCGATACCGATACCAGTATCGGTATTGGTTAAACTTAAATATATATATATATATATATATATATATATATATATATATATATATATATATATATATATATATATATATATATATATATATATATATATATAATAACCTGGTCAGAGCTAGAATCAAGAGCTGTTTCTGCTGAGCTCGACTAAATGATCAGGTGAAAAGCTGCCTGAATTCTCAACAGCAGTCTGAGGCAAACTGCACACACACACACACACACACACACACACACACACACACACACACACACACACACACACACACACACACACACACACACACACACACACACACACACACACACACACACACACACACACATGCACGCACACACACACACGCTTCAGCAGAGGTAAAATCTAGACCTGGCCCCGTTGATGAGCAGCATCCTGATCAACCAGACAGATTTTCTCTCTTCACTCTGAGGCTGCTGGACAGAAAACTAAAGGAAGTATTCAGTTATTTTCTCTGCCTCCTTATGAGCAGGATGAAGGTCTATGATGTGCTGAACTAATCACACTGAAGTCATTTTCATTTTCTTATTTTAATAAATGTTGCATCATTTTTTCATTTGCCTCCCAGCAAACTCAGCTCGGTTAACACAGAATGAATTTTAAGCTTTGCATTTTGATATTTATAAAAATCTCTGTGTGTGTGTGTGTGTGTGTTGGGGGCATGCACATGTGTGTGTGTGTCCTTTGTTATCTGTTATGATAACACTGGAGCTCCGTGGCACAGAGCAATAAGCTTCAGAACATCAGGCTTGGCTACACAGACAATCCTTGATAATAGGATCAATTCCCTCCCAGTTGTAGATTTTTCACATTTTCTGGTAATAAAAATGTGAAATATTCCAGGACTTCTCTCTCTAAAATGTCTTTCAGTAACCTTGCACCATCTGAGGAATAAAACATGTTCTTCTCATTCAGCCTCTATATGTTTGTTGAGATTCCGACGGAGAATTCAGTCTCCTCTTTGTCCTGTTCTCTATCATTTAATCAATATCCGAGTCACATGGAGGGAAAATCTGTAATTAACTTTGTAGAAATTATCTTTTCCGTTCAAGGACGTGGGAAGAGTAAAAAAACAAAAAAAAAGCTCAAGGTTTGACTTTAGTTTGGGCTGAAATGAGAAGCATCCTCCTCCTTATCTGCTGTGTTTGGAGCTTCTTCCAAACACACAAAATAGATGCTGCTACACAAAGGAATCAAACACACGTGTCACAACAAAGTGACTTTTGTGGCGCATAGACTGGATATTTTAAGCTCTGTAGTTGCAGACATCACTGCCTCCAAGACTCACAAAGCCTCAGTTTCCGCCTGGATATCAAATCTCAGGAAACAGAAGGAAATGAATAAAAAAGGCAAAGGGATTTCCTAAAAATAGAATACGTAATAGTTGTAGGCAAAAGGCAGCAGGAAGAGACGCTGGACGTCGCGGTGGTCTTCACTGGTGAGAGGAAGCCCATGTGATTAAAACAACAGCCGCCCAATTAGAGCGGCGCTCACAGCCGGCGCTGCAGACCAGGTCCGGCCCAACGTGTGATTAAAGCTTTGTGGAGACAGAAGGATCTGATATCCTGCAAAGAGCTGTCTCTTTGTTCTCAACGCTTAGTACTTGTCTTTTTGTGTCATGGTAAAAAAAAAATCACTGTTCTTTTCCACGTAAAACGTATCTGGTTACAATATGAAACCATAACTGCTGTTCAAATAACAGCTAATCATCCCACAATACAAGGACTGAGATGGTGATTACACTGCCTGGACTACAGGCTGCTTCCTTTATTTTTCCTTTAACCACCTCCAACTAGCCTTAGAAGTCCAGATCATTGTGTTATTACACTTCATGTTAGTTTTAAAGCAACCTGATTCATCTGCAAACGGTTTCTTTCAACAAGTCATTGGATTGTTTTTTTTGTTGTTGTATTTTTACAACTAATTTAATCCTAACCTTAATATTAAATATTTTTTTATAAGAATTAAAGTTAGTTGAAACTAACAAAGACTAAATAACTTACTGGCAGGATGTCAGGTTGTCTCTGATGAATGAAGTGTGAAAAATACAAATCTGCTGCACAAGTTAAGAGAGAAAAACTGGAGAAATCCACTGTTGTTGCTTCTATTGGATTTTAGAGGAGAGTAGCTGCTGATCAGACGTATTGATCATCAGCAGACTGAATGCTGGTCTGGAGCATACAGGCGTGTGTTAACACATCAGCAGTGACCTTAGAGGAGCAAATAACGAGCTGGGTAGAGAGGAACAGGGCGTGCCCGACTTAACGCGGTGAATTTAAGACACATTTTCCAACCAACTGATACATCCTGTGTTTATAGGACAACTCATGTTTTATTGATCATATTTATTATCATTGAATTATTTTAATGAGCTCTAAATGCCACAGATAAAGTTCATCCTGGACTTTCTGGACACGTTTCTGTTTCTCCACCACAAACATCATGATTTCAGTCTCTGTGAAGTAGCGTTTTCTACACCTCTCTGTTGTCGTGATTAACCATGAAACGCCAGAAATCAGCAGCATATGTATCAGCAGAATGTACTTTGACCATATATGGCAGAATGTGGATGTGTAGGAGGAGGGATCCGATCCAAAAACAGCTGAGAACATTTCTGAGGAAGGGTGTGATTAATAAAGCAGAGCTGCATCCAGCTGTGATTAGAGTTTTATAGGTCTGAAAATGACTTTGCATGAGTAAAATTTAGAATTCTAGTGAGGATTCTATGCAGTTTTTAAAAATGAGGGCCCTGGTCACTTCTATTATGTCCAGAAAATTAAACTCTGGTGTTTTATTTAGCCTTTGTCCTGTGTTATTATAATAACTTGTATATCTATACAGATCTATACATGCCTTTTTAATTCTCAGTGTCTGCAAAAAACAAAACCAACAACAACAACAGGTCCCCTCAGCTTCTAAAACAAAACTTGATATTTTGGAGTGTTCTATGTCAAACATCCAGTTAGTGTCTCTAGTCTCCACTTCAGTGCTGTGTTTAGGCTGTCAGCTGCAATCAGTATGTCAACATCTCCTGTAGCAAAACAGAAAAGCTCTTCAGTCCAAACCAACATTATCAGGACATAAATATCATCTTGTCCTCAGGACATATTAAAATTAATTCAATCCAACACACACACATGCACGCGCGCTCACACACACACACAGAGCGAGAGAGAAACACACCAGATATTCCACCATGTCATTATCTAGAGCCACCTGTAGCAGCGATAAGTCAGTAATTGTCTTTCACCTTATCAGTGTGTCATTATTGTAGAGGAGGTTTGTCCTGCTCTTCTTCGTGGTGTTGCTTCAGATCTATTCATAATGTAAGCTTTAGATTTTCTTAAGCTTCCTCCAAAGCCCTTAAACTGCACCCAGCCCCATGATTCTGTTCACTTCCTACCTGCCTTTCAGGTCTACACTCACTGATAATAACCGGTCAGCACCAAAGAGAAACTGTCCCGTTGAGACAGATTTGGGTACGCATGCAGACCGGTGACAGGTGTGTAAATGATATGATCTGCAGGATCTGGGATGTCTAGAAAAAACCCCACAAGCTTCAGGTGTTGGCATCTCAACTGGAGTGATAGAGTAGGGTTCTCAGGCAGAGTGAGTTGGTCACCAGGAACAGACGGTGCCTCGTAGACACTTCAGATAACAGCATGAAGTAATGAGCACATACATGAAGAGGCTTTATGGGTTTTGTTTTGCTCACTGTTGAAACCTCTGGCTACATGAAAGAACCAGGACACAATGCAGAAGTTCTAGTCACCCAAGACAGACCAGACCATGGGAGGATCATTGCATTGAGTGCTAATCATTACAGGATCTGCCATCCAGACCCATGTGTAGGCTGTCACTAACACCGGAGCAGTCGGACCTGTGTGCTACGCTGGAGGATCAGACTGATTACAGGGGGTTTTGGATCATGTTCAGTATGTATGTGTGTTGGTAGAGCACCGATCCTGCTAATGCTGTGATGAGACTCATTACGTCTGACCTCATGGTCAGAGGACACTCAGATCAGTATAATACTGACATCGCATGCAGTCATGACTCTTTGACATGAGCAGTTTCAACGTCTTCCCACCTCTTTGAATGCTTTATAGTTTTTGTCGGTGAGTGCAGATTAGCTCCTGACTCCTTTCAGGTCAAGCTTCATCTGACCACACACTTTACTTTACTTTACTTTACTTAGGTATACAGACTATGTGCTCAGCTAAATGACTGCAAGGCGCCTGTGGCTGCAAAACAAGGCCAGATCAGCAGACCTCCACCATGATGTGAACAATCAAAGGTGGTTTAAAGAACAGCTGGTCTTTAAAACACAGGACCAAACCACCGCGTAACAGAAGCACTGAATTTATACTGGATTTCTGAAGCACATCCACATAAATGGAAATTCAAGAGATTTTGAAGTGACGTTTGCTCTGATATTTTGAAGCTTTTTATAATTTTACAGTGTTTGTTGATGTTTCTGCTGTAGTTACAGTAATGTGGACGTTGTTCTGTTGAGACAGACAGCATCAACAGTCTCATGGATAATAGCAGAGGTTCACAAACAGCAAATAGATTTCCCTACAACTTTTTGAGCTATGCACAGCAGCAGCATCACTCCTGATCTGACTTATGCGTATTGCTCCTGTCAGAGGACTACTTCCTGTTACTGGAGGCTCCACCCACTTTGAGTGATGTCACTATTGGGTGTGTTTTTTACAGATAGAACCACACTTCAGAATGAACTCCAAATAGGTTTAGTGGAAGCTCTTTTGTCGGACATCAGCCGTTGTGTTGCTCAGGCTCTCTGCAGGGAGAGGCTGTAATCTTTCACTTTTAACAGACATGTAAACAGTCTTGTCTCTGATAAGTTGTAAAGCCACATCTAAGAGGAGGCAAGGTGCTTATTACTTTATTGAAAGTCAGTACATAGCACCTTCGGCGCGGTGATGGAGCACAGAGAGGTAGCGTGCTGGAGGAGGGCGCAGAAGTTAATCAACACAGAGACCACAGAGTCAATAATATCAAAGGGTACAGTGATAGTATCTGGTATCAGCGTGGCCTCAGACCTCTGTGTGGTATTGACAAAGCTTCATATGATACCCTGCTCGGACTAACAGGCTCTGCAGCTCGGTGACCTCTGCTTAGCGATAGCCTGAGTGGAGCTGAGGTATCAGTTCACAATTAGCTCCAAACGTCGGCGGAATTCAGGAAGCATGCATCAATACAAATGATTGTGAAACACGGGCCGCTTTACTGTAGCACTTTATTTCTCTGAACACTGAAAATAATCTAAAGGGACCTGCCAGCATTTACAGGCAGCCTGCAGGATGATTTATCGATGACTTTAATGATGATAAAAGCGTGAATTATTCAGCCCTCATTCAGGAAGGCAATGAAATAAGAAACAGGTTAATTTTCTGTAGGATCAGTGAAGCTCTGTGGGGGATTCTTATTCTGTCACAGCTCAGCGTAGACAAGGTGATACTGGGAGAGCATCGGTTTGACTAACAGACAATAAAGAACAGAGGCACCATCCTGCTAACGACCAAAGGCTGCTGGTACATTTCTTAAATTGTGAGGAAGTTACATTAAAAACACCAATTTACTGGCTGGAGTCACTGAGGTGCACATTAAACCTTTAATCTGGAGGCTGTGAGCTGATGATCCAGTGTTCTTGTCAGCCTAAACACTTAATGAACTCAACATAGTGGAACAATAACGTGAAATAAGCTCAGTGCATGATGGAAACACACGCAAAACGCCTCTGAAATGCTTTGATCTAAACTGAACATTTCCCTCTACGCGTGGCGCTGATTTCAACCAAACTAATGTAAAGTTGTTGCACTGTTGGCTGATTAGAGTGAATTTATAATGCATCCACATGTCAGTCAGACTGGCTGTTCCTAATTCCATATCTGGTTATTCATGTCAGGACAGAAACCAGAGATAGGGCTAGGGATTCAATCAATACTAGAATCAAAGAAACTCCTCATCTGATCCATCCAGACCACACTGGATTCATTGAAGGTTAATTTAACAAAGGATACTCAACCTAACAGTAACACTCAAAATATGAATTCCATGATATCTTGTTTTTCCTTCCTGCAACAGCAAAATATCCATCTGAACCACCCGGATGTTTAAAAACCTTCAAAGGGCTAAAGACTGTGGTGGCCTAAAAGTTCCAAACTTTTACAAATACTATCTAACTGATATCATTACAACATTAGAAATCTCATGAATTGACATCAAACACGTTGTGAAAAAAAATCCCTATCAGAATTTCCCATTCATCAGTCTGGTAATAAAGCTGTTTGAAACGTTTCAATAAAACTCTGACTCAAATACACCAGGGCCTCCATGCAACGGCACTCTGAGGGCCAGGATGGTGGTGGGATGGCCCCTCCCTCCTTCTACATCTTATTTACCATCTACTGGTGACAAATCCGCTCATTGACATGCACACTCACATTCACAGTACCTACGCACACTACAAACGCCAAGACCTAGAAACACTCTTGTGTCAATATATAAAAAAAAGGCGCACACACTCACACATACACACGCACGTACGCACACACAGACACCTGGACGTACATACACACATAGATAGAGACATAAAATGACAAACACTCAACATTCATACACAAGACCGCAGATAACGATCAACCTGAATGAGCAGGAATGTGCTGTAACACTCTGAGGTTAGTAAAAAATATTCAGTCTCTGCTGTGATTCTCTCCTTTTTCTGATTTAGTGTCACATGGGCTTGTCTCTGTCCTCCATATCACCCCCCACACACCCATTTTATCCCTTTATTCTCCCTTTTTAACTCTTGTTGTTTGTGTCTTGTCTGCCTGAGAGATGAGAGACAGTGACAGAGAGAGAGAGAGAGAGAGAGAGAGAGAGAGAGACAGAGAGAGAGAGACAGAGAGAGAAAAAAAACAACCTTTTTTAGTTTTTGGTGTAAAAGCAGTATTTTTCAGGGTCATGTTGTGTTTATTTAATTTCCACAGATCAGGGGTACTCAATTATAAATCTTAACGGGTAAAATTATATTCCACTGATGGGTCCATGGCCTGGGGGTTGGCGGACTAAACTCTATCTGCAGTATGAAGCAGACACTTGAGGACTGCAGTTTCTCATCCTGTCGTAATGAGCCGTGCAGGCGATACCACACCGACTCAATGGAAGCCTGGACTGTGAAGGAACTACAGCTTAGAGGATATGAAATGTGGCTTAAGGTCCGGAAATATGTGGGTCACGGGCTGAATGCGGCCCATGATGTGCGGGTTGTCTTTTATTCCTTGGGTACTGCGGGTTACCTGCAGATCAGGTTGGGTCAATACACTTTTTATTCAGTGTGGGGTGGTTTGGGACCAGTTAATTAAATCAGGGGTCACATTAACAGACAAACATCCATCCATCCATTTTCCTTATCTGAGCATCCACATAACATATTTTTATCTGAGGCGCCAGCGGGTCATAAATTGAGTACCCCTGCTATAGAGGCTAAACTTTAGAGGTTTACATTTTTAAAATTAAAAATAAACTGGGACTGAGTGAGCTTTAAACATTTAGTTATTGTTTTAAAACTGCCTGACATCCATTTTATGAAGAACTTTTGCTTTTAGTAGAAAAAAGTTGTGCAGTCCTTCACTGAAACAGCTGACTTTGATTCTGGGGTTTTATCCAGCCTTTATTCCATCAGTCAACATCAAAGCAGCCCTTTGTGCAGTTAGAACAGTCCATCTCCCTCCAACAATGAAACTCCTGTGCAGACAACCTTCACATGGCATGTTTATCATGCATTCTGATGAGCTTCATTTACAACATACCACTGCTGCAGGTTCCACACTACCTCAATACCTCTTTCATTTTTAGTTCAAATCTACAAAGAGAACATCTTTTGATAAATACTTTAACGCTGCAGATATTCCACATGAACAGAGCTGATTCGGTGGATGAATCACAAACTATAAATGTTCCTCTGAAAGCTTCTCTCACATTTATAATGAACTGAAAGGCTGTGTTGTCTGTTTCTGATACTGTTGATCTGAGAAATGTGTTTTTAACTATCGTAGGATTATTAATGCACATTAGCAGGAGATCAGATATAGAATAAGTTGACCTGACACATAGGTACTCATGTCCTTGTGTAGCTTTAGAACCAAGCTTCAGCTGCTGTGATCTTCAGTGGAACTAAATGTTCATCAACCTGCATAGGATGGCTGCAGAAACCACCGTTGTAGAGGCTGTACAGCATCTAGCCAGGGTACTCTAGTAAACGGTCATCAGGACGACCTCATTACACAGTGTTTATCCTCATGCATCAAAATAAGATCCATGAAAAGGTTTGATTAGTCCAGCCAGTCATTATGGAGCGAACAGAATGAGCGGATGAAGGATAATGTGTCATGTGATGTGTTCACTGTAGTGTAGCAGCATCACACACAGGCTGTGAGCACAGCTGTTCTGGGTGTGTGTGTGTGTGTGTGTGTGTGTGTGTGTGTGTGTGTGTGTGTGTGTGTGTGTGTGTGTGTGTGTGTGTGTGTGTGTGTGTGTGTGTGTGAGCACGGCTAAAGCTGTGGAGTCCATTCAGCTGCTCGTAACCTATAGAGGTGTGATGTTTGATGACGTTGTGATCAGTCAGTTAGGCTGACAATCAGCTGTCCTAAAATATGATGATGTCATCGTTTACTCAGGTTCTGATCCTTAGCGACCCTGCTAAGGATCAGAAGAAAGGGCACTAATGCTCACCATCAGTCCATCAGAGCACCACATAGAGAGGAGACAGATGACCACACACACACACACACACACACACACACACACACACACACACACACACACACACACACACACACACACACACACACACACACACACTCCTAAGGTCAAATCTAGGATCTTCTGTGAACCCAGCAGACGTGTTTTTCCAGAAGTGTGGAGCATGCACCCCTGGCGGTGCACAAGATGAAAAATGTAATGGCGGAATCACTTTAGTGGTATTAATTACACAATTACAGTGTTTTCCCCCCCTAAGATGTGTAAATAAACATTTCCTATCGTTAGTGTGTGGAGCTGTGGGACAGTATTTGGATGAACTCTGAGTCTTTTTTCTGTCAGTCATGTGAACTCCTCCGAGCAGTATTTTATTTTGAAAGGGACGACAGTCGCTATTAGTTCCGGGGCGATGTTGCGTGGCACTACTGGAATGTTTACCTCATCAAACGGATATTATTTATTCAAAGAACCCTTCCTGACAGCTTGTGACAACCCTGCTGACTGATTCCATATTGTGTCCTGATTTAATCAACTCCACGCTGAGACGTTTGATTTGTTTGTTTCTTTTGTTTTACTAAAAATGAGGAGCTACGTTCGCCAATGAGCTAATGGCTAATGGAGTTGGGTTCTAATTCTTTAATTGTTTAGAAAACACTAAGCAGCTGGTTAAAGGTTTTCATTTTGAAGAACTTTGTACAACACGACGATGATAAAATACAAACAGTTGTATGTTATTTATCATGGTATTGTTATATATTGAGAAATAAATATATTTATTATAAAAAGCGATTTAATTAATTATTAAACACTCAAAGGGATCAAAACTTAGTACTGTTACCGATTCATAACAGGAATTGTTTTAAATGTGAAAGGTTCCATCCCTAGGGGGGATTGGGGTGAGTCAACATGGTTGGGACATAGAAGGGGGTTCGCGGCTAAATAAGTTTGGGAACTGCTACTCTACATAGTAAAGTTAACAGAACGTGTAGCTGTCAGTACTTCTATCTAACTTTATGGAATCTGTTTGTTTTTTCCTAATTCCTGATGAAGACAAATTATTTTGTGCCAATGAACAACAGTCAGTTTGTGTACTTGATGTGAAATATTCTTTTTAAAATGAATGAAATTCACATACTAAAGTGTAGGAGCAAATCTGGTCAACATGCTTTATTTAAACACTTTTATTATAGTCGGGGGTGCACATCCTGTCTTCATTGAGGTCCTCCAAGGAGAACCCGGTGCTGATGTCTGGCGAGAGCCACCTCTCCGTGAGATCATCTCAGGGGAAGGGGGGTGACATGTGTTGGAGATGCAGCGTGTGTGTCAACAAGCTGCAGTCATATGACTTCTCTTTCACAGATCCACAACAGGATGTGAAGTTCATCAGTGTCTGATTGCCAGCTGTGCGATCAGGACCATGAAAGCACCAGTCTGCAAAGGTGCAGAGGGATCAGATACACTCACATGCACACTGGTGTACCCCTGTTTATAGTCAAGCCCAAAGAGCTCTGGTAAATCTGTTTTAAACCGTTTTTAGTAGGGGTGTGTATCGGCAAGAATCTGGCGATACGATATGTATCGCGATACAGGACGGGCGATACGATATATTGCGATACTATGAGTAAAACCATATATTATGATTTTTAAAACATAATTTAAAAGTAGAAAAACTGTCACAGCATTCTAAAAATGTTTTCATACATAACACATCCAGTTTTATTACTAGATCTAGTTGATCCACTGGAACAAAGAAGGTGAAAACAGCCACCAACTAGCGGTCATTTTTTAAATTTTACTACAAAAATTACTGTCGTCATTAATGGTTCCATTACATTTTTAAAAATGAAATAAAAATTTATAATTTGCTTTACATTTTGATACAGCAAAATATTGCGATACGAATAGCACGATATTGATATAATGTCTTGACAGAAAAAAGTTCTCGATATATTGCAATATTGACATTTTCTTACACCCCTAGTTTTTAGAGCCTGGTTTTCCCCCAAATAATTGCATCGTTTGGTTTTTATTTTTCAGAATCCTTTTTTATTATTTACATGTTTATTCTGAAAATAAAAGCACAATAAAATAAAGTTAGGGGCGGTGCAGAATGCCAAACAGGTTATAGCTGAGTTCTAGGGTTCTTAGCAGCTCTAACAACAGCAGCCGTCTCCAGAGCAGCTGGATGCTTCAGCATGAATATAACTCCTAAATCCAAACAGCTCCTCCAGCAGCAGCATCACAACGTTTCTGCTGAATTAACCACGTAATGTGAAATGAACAGTTGAGTTCAGAGAAGGAGAGCTGCTGTGATACGTTTTGTTAAGCCTGCAGTAATCCCAGCTCAGACTAGCTATTAGCTAATAAACCCAGTCAGAATCCAGACCAGTTCTCCCAGGTGATCCACTAGATCTGATCCTCTAAGAGCTCTGTATTATAAAGTGGATTCATTACATTATTTTCACTTCCCTACGGTATAATCATACGTGTAGGTGGATTAGTAGTAGTTACTCATTTTGGAAAATAGACCCCCAGACTTTTATTTGGCCTTTCATTTTCATAGTTGGAAAAACAGTTCCAGGCACAGATCACAGCTGTCAAGTCAACCTATTATTTTTCTGTAAATTTGCTTTCAAATATTTCTAGTTGTGGGATGTAGATCTTTGGGTCTGTTTAGAAAGTGTATCAGCTCAGGAGAGGAGCCGCGTCGACTCGCTGTGGATTTTGCTTATCATGGGGCACACAGAACAAGATGTTAAAGGCAGCGAGCTGAATGATGTTTAAACTCCGGTGTAACGAGTCACGTTTTCAGCATGAGGACAAATCACATGTAATCCTGTATTTACCAGAATATCTGAGTACTATTTTCCAGTACACTCATCTGAAACAACAGGTTCAACTTGTCTTTGGGGACTAGACTTTATAAGTGTAACGACTGAAAACTGATGAAAGCAGGGACGGCTGACTGGTGCTGCTTTCTATTTGTCCTTGGAAGTTGGAAGTTCCGAGTTGGAACTGGACTTCCCACTCAGAAAGTCTGAGAATTTTTGTGCTCCGACTTTGGGAAAAAAGATGGCGGCTCCTCACGAGAACAGTTAAATGCTATTAAAACATGTTTATTTTGCAACATCTGCTTGTTTGGATGTGTCTAAATTCAGAATTACGTTTAATGCTTTATCTTCTGACTCTACGTAATTCAGAGTGTTTGCATGAGCAAATTAATTAAAGTTTAAAACAATGTTTTGGATGTGTGCTGCTAACTAAGGCCACAATGGCAGTGTGTTTGTGTGTAAACCAAACACGAGAAGAAATACAACTAAATGACTTCATACGTTGGTATCCCGACTTTTCAAACTGGAACGCTGTAACTCGGGTGTGACTTCATTCCCAGTTCCAACCCTCCACGTAAACAGAACGCAGCATGAATGCTGCTGTCAATCAGAAGACTAGCACTAGAATTAGCACTAGCATTAGCATTAACACCAACACTAGCATTAGCATTAGCAGTCTGAGTTTATCTGTAAAGCTGGTCAAATGAAGCAGCAGCTAAAGAAACATTATGATTTAACCTTCACTCCCTGTGACAAACGAACAGTGTTGGGATTAACAAGATACAAAAGTACCGTATTTGCCCGCATATAAGACGAGGTTTTTTTCATTGAAAATAATTTGAAAAAGGGGGGGGCGCAACAGTGGGTTTGTGTGTGTGTACGATCATGGCGCAAAAGCGGGTTTGTGTGTGTGTGCGCCATCATGGCACAGCAGCCGGTTTGTGTGTGTGTTCGTTCATGGCGCAGCTGTGTGTGTGTGTGTGTCTGTGCATTTTGCCGCAGCAGCGTGTGTGTGTAAACAAGCTTCCCCTAAATGAAAACTCCATCTCAGCTCCACAACTGGTTGTGAAGTTCATCAGTGTCTGATGATCGTGAAGTTGCACAATCTGACTGTGAAAGCTCCTGTCAGCAAAGGTGCGTTCAGGCAGAGAGATCAGTACAGTGGACTGGTGGACTAGTCGTGTGCACCACTGTTAATAAGCAAATATTAAAGCAGTCTGGAATTATTAGTAGCATTAGTTAAATTATTTTCTCAAAATTTCAATAAAAATTGTTTCTTTAAAAAGTGAATTTAGTCTTTTTTCTGAAGATTAGTCTTGAAAAGGGGGGGTCGTCTTATAATCAGGGTCGTCCTATATTCGGGCAAATACGGTAATAAATTACTGTAATGCATTGCCTTTTTCTGCAACTTTGTAATGTGAGGCATTACAGAAAAAAATCTGTATGTACAAATGTCAGTAACGCACATTACAGTGCATGTTAACCTGGATTGAAGTGGTGGGTTTTCCAGAGGAGAAACATCACTCAGCGCCAACTATTTCACTTCCTGTAGTCAGTCAGAGCAGAGATGAGTGAACAGCAGCCAGTGCAGCAAGTCCGGTTCTGTCTGGAACATGCAGCAAACTCATGCATGTTTGGAACTCGGTCCAGAGGAGCGCACTGCCCAAGTCACGTGTGCAGCCCAAGTCGTGTGTGCTCACGGTCACCAAGGCCCATTAAGACATATGAAAGCAGCACTCAGTAAACTGAAGCAAACTGAGAAGAAGTTTCATGATAAAGTCACTCTAACAGACTAGATTATTCAAATTAGAAGTTGGAGAGTTTGCTTTCTCGCGCACCGAGCAGAGGAAAGCGCACGTCATGCAGCGTCTGCTGCAGGAGGAGCAGACAGGTGGAGGTAGGAGTCAAACTAATGGAGTTTGTGCACAGAGATCTATATGCGTATAGATTTAAATATACTGTATATAGATATGATGGATTAATATATGGATAGATGGATGGATGAATGGATATAGATAGTTGTATGTATCTCTACATGTATCCATCACATCACCTTCCACTGGATGTGGAATGAACTATATGAGTGTAATGAGCTACATTTAGATGGTCAAGTCCATATTTGCAGTATTTTTGGTGAGAGTAACTTAAAAGAAATGCAAAAGTACTGTATTGCCTTTCATTTACAATACAGTAATATGTAACAAATTACTTTGAAATGATAATAACAAGTAATAAATAATGCATTTTGAAGTAACTTGCCCAACACTGCAAACGAAGCAGTCAGCAAACAGCTGTAAAGCAGCCAGGAAACACGAGCTGTCAGAGAGTGATGTTAGCTCCTCATGGTCCTAAAACCCTCCACTTCAAAAGAAGGTGAGTCTGAGAGAACAGAGCTGATCAGAGGAGCCAATCAGAGGAGCTGATCAGAGGAGCTGATCAGAGGAGCCAATCAGAGGAGCCAATCAGAGGAGCTGATCAGAGGAGCTGATCAGAGGAGCCAATCAGAGGAGCTGATCAGAGGAGCCAATCAGAGGAGCTGATCAGAGGAGCTGATCAGAGGAGCCAATCAGAGGAGCTGATCAGAGGAGCTGATCAGAGGAGCTGATCAGAGGAGCCAATCAGAGGAGCTGATCAGAGGAGCCAATCAGAGGAGCTGATCAGAGGAGCTGATCAGAGGAGCCAATCAGAGGAGCCAATCAGAGGAGCTGATCAGAGGAGCTGATCAGAGGAGCCAATCAGAGGAGCCAATCAGAGGAGCTGATCAGAGGAGCCAATCAGAGGAGCTGATCAGAGCGTTAGATTGAGACGCTACAGATTATTATTGTTACGCCATAAAGTGTTTAAATTTAAAAGTAGTTGTACATTTTACTATAATATAAATTGAGAATTCTTTATGATTTTTTTCAAATAAAAAACATTATTTAAGGTAAAAATTTAGTTGTCAAAAAAAAAACAACTTTTTTCAAAAAGTATATTTTGAAAAAGGGGGTTGTCTAATCTTCAGGTAAATACTGTAACAACCAAGCTGCCAGGAACACAAACAGTAACAACAATGGAGGCTGTCAATACAGTCAGTATTTAGAGTTAGTGTGAAATACAGAGGATAACATTAAGGTTTGTTCTAACGTTCATAAAACATGTTAAAATAAATGTAATAGTTATGTTAATAAACAATACAGATCATAAATGTTAAGTTTTACCAATAAAGTGTTATCAGTTAAATGTGTCAGGTCAAAGATTATCATTATTGTATGTTTTATGTACTGGTTTCAGGAAGTTCAACTTTAATGTCAGAAGATTCATTTTGTTAAAATTCTCTTCAAAATAAAGTGAGTTATGGTTAAACTGGATGCTGTTTTTACGTGGAGCTGAACGTCACTAAGAAAGGAACTAAAAAAGTAACTAGTAGTCTAACTTAGTTATGTTATAATCAAGTAATCAGTAGTTACTTTTTAAAGTAGTAACCAGTAATCAGTAATCTGATTACCTTTCCAAAGTAACACTGCCTATTTAATTATTGTTCCCTTAGTTTAAGTTGATCTGAGTTGTTTTCCCTGAAATGATTTTTCATGGAATCCTAACTGCTACATAATTGATGTGCATAAATCAAGATGCCTTTCTGTTGTTCCTAGAGCAGCTGAAGGTGGGCGGGTCGCTTCTTTTGGGGCTTGTTTTTCCAGACCTGGTTGCTTGTTTCTCTCACAAGATCTGGCAACGCTGGCAAAGAGCCTGGAAAACAAAATCCTTCTTCAGACAAACATCCTGCTTTATGTCAGGGGCTTCAACAGCCTTCTATTTACATCCTCTGTGTCTGTGGGAAATAAACCACAGAGCCTTTGATTCTTTATCATGCTTCTTAGCATCTCAAATACGCTATTATGTGACAATAAAAAATCCTAAGATGATGTTCTCACAAACCATAGACATTGTTTCGTGTTATAAAGCTGTGTTAAGAGGTTAATGTGTAACTGCTGGATCCCTGCAGCAGACCTCTTCTCCTCAGCTCATCACTATGTGTCTCCTCCTGTTTCTGCCCTCCCTCGCCATCACACCAAAATCCAGTCTCTCCTCCTTATGGACATCAGAGTAAAGTGTGAAAAGCTTAGATATGTTTATTAGATAGATATAGCTTAATATGAGTACATCAAAATATCAATAAAATCCACAACAACCTCCAGACTCCTTGACTGATTTGTCAGGTCGTTGGTTTCACCTCCACTGGCTGTGCTGACCCACGCTGTGACTCCTTCAGGTCGCCCAGTGTACCACACCACAACGCCACAATATTAACAAGAATATCACATTTAATGACATCATTTTTTGCCACATAGCTACAGTCCACTATGATATTAAAAATATTAAATTGCCATCTTATTACGTAATATTGTCAGAGGTAGGGATGTACATAGTTAACCGGGTAACCGGTTAACTGCCGTTAAGGACATCACCGAGTATAATATTCATGTCCGGTTAACTGAAATTTATGTATTTCATTTGGGTGTAATACAATTTTGTGCCACCAGAGGGTGCGCGAGCGCTGCTATACTCAGAAACCACAGACGGAGCGGTTAGAGAGCTCATCTTATAAAGTTTCTAAAAGAACACGGCGTGGAGCATTTTATTCTAGTATTCATGGTGGACTCATTCTAAAGTCTATTTTTTTTCTTCAACTCAAAGTAATGCTGCTGTTCACATTCGTGGCATAAGGTAAATCATTTTCACGCATCATTGATGCTTTTAAAATGAATATGGTACTGTTAAGAGTAAAATGTTTAGTAAAAAGAAACGTCAGTGTAGTTATTTAGTTCACTGTAAGGAAACCCATGTGTTTAAAAACGTGTGTCCTCCAGAATGAGCTGATAAACACGAAGGAAGCGCTGTTCATCCCGCTGAGCAGCAGCTCGACACCGGACAGCTTCTGTGTCTTGTTCCACTCACGTCACTCGTTTGCTCATTTTAAAACGAGTGTTACTTTGTTGGGAATCCAAATGATTTTAAAGATATTAAAGAACGGAAAACATGGCATTTGTGTTAGATGCGCGGCTAAGCAAAGGTGCGTGTGTGTGTCGCAGACGCACACACCGGCGGGAGTGGGGGGGGGGATACCGGCGGTGGTGTACGTTCACAGTTAACCGGTTATTAACCGTGAAGAGCTTCAATAGCCGGTTAAACAAAATTTGCAAAACGTGCATCCCTAGTCAGAGGTGTGGACTTGAGTCACATGACTTGGACTCTGATCAGACCTGACTCACTCACTCTAAAATATTAATTATAATTATATTTTTTATAATTATTATATGAATTCCCAGAGTAGCTGGACTTGACTTGGACTTTAACACCACTGACTCAAGTCTGACTTGGACCTGTAAGTGTGCGGCGCTGCAGCATTTAGAGCTAGTTCCCCTCTCTCCTCCTGACGGCGGCAGCCCTGCATGAAACTAAAACATTAAAATCAGGCTTTCATCCAATGACAGCGAGGAAAGCAACAGAGGCTCTGATCATTGGCTAAGCCAGATGTCAATCAAACTGAGCTCACGTGGAGTGAAGTGAAAATCAACCCGTCACTGTCTCTGCTGTCTAATAGGCTCCGCCCAATAAGGGACGTTTGAATAAAGGAAACTATCAGGTAAACAACGTGTTCCTCTGATTATGACATGATGAGTTTGTCCTAAAACCTGACCTGGGATGATTCAGACATACATACAAACTCTGATACCATGGTGACATACGGTAACGTACAATAACCTTCTTATGATTTTAAAGGAAAAGGGAAAGCTGATATTTCCTCTAAAACCCGGTGAGATCAGCGATAGGTGATTAGCTCTCTTGTGTGACATCATGCTGTGATTGCAGTAGAATAAATAAATGAGTTAAACATATCTTTGTGCCGTGAGTTTCACTGAACCTTTCTGCTGAAACCTTGTTTTCAAGGACAGAAGACCTGCTTTCCTCCAGAACACTGATCTGTGGATTACCAGGAGGTCTGCAGGAAAATATTTATCATTTTCAATTTGATGGATGTTAACATTTACTACGCCTGACCCGCTCTGTTCATGGAATAAATCGCTTTATACCAGTAGACTCGTGTGATTCTTAGCTCCTAAAAGTAAAACATACACCATCGCACACCATCAGATTATTCAACAGATGCAAAAGATTAAAGATGTGACCCGTCAGCTGAAGACCCTGATGGAGGGGCCAGTTCCCTTCCTGCTGTTTTTGCTCCGGAGAAAAAAGCTGATTAAAAAACATTAATCGAAACGCTGCTGGTTTTATAAAAGTGTCGACAAACCCAAAGGCACAGAATGTTTGCTTAAGCACGTTAAAGCACAACACTACAGCTTCAGCACCGCCCTCAGACAACACAACCACCTCATGCTAAACACACAAATACAGCAATAATCCGAACTAGTAAAACACAGGCCGGCTTCACTCTTAATCACAGCTACAGCCACCTTCAATCAGCCCAGCAGCAGGTGGTTATGGCCTAATAACACAGTATAAAGAGCCACATTAAGGAGCTCCATTCACAGATGCTGCCAGTTATCTTTGGGCTAGAGCTGCTGCAGAGAGCGGGCTGCAAAGCCCCAGAATCTGAATGAAACGCTTCAGACTCCTGTGAATTCATCACAATCAATATCAAATTACACAGAGCAAACATGCAGCAGGTAAGAACGCAATCTAATAACATCAAATAATAAAGTGTAAAATCCAGCCTTCTTCATTTTTCTTTTTCCTAATTTAACACTCAATTGCTTCCCTTTGAATTTGCAAGGTTTTTTTGTTTGTTTGTTTGTTTATTTGTTGGGTTTTTCATCAGTGCAACCATCCCCACACATTTTTGCATCCATCTTATTGGCACCGTCGATACAAAGTGGGTGTTTATAATCCTTTCAAACCCTCTGCCAGTAAGAGTGAAATAAATAGAGGGTGAAACTTACAGGCTGCACAGCTATTTGCAGCGTTCTCTATAGATTGGACGCTGCAGCAGCAACACTGTGTGACCGGTCCAGCTGGAAGGGAAAAGGCCTCCACTGGCGCCGCTTTCATCTGGATAGATTTTTCCAGTTCCTGAGAGACGAGGCAGAAATTATTTCTCTAAATAATCGCATATCATGTATCATAGTATTTTCTTCCTTACAATCAAAAAGCATGTAGTTCTGTTCAGTCTGTCTCCAGAGGACAACACAAGCCGCCCTTCATGTTTACTCTGCAGTCTGTGTGCACACAGCAAGGTTAGATAAAGGTCAGCTCTACCTTCTGATTTGATCGTCTTATTGACAATCGTTAAAACTTCTTTCATAATTCAAGGACAGTTTTCAGACTTTTATATCAGTAAAGTGTCTGAGTAAATTTACAGAATAAAATAAGAGTAAAATGTTTAATTTATCCTTAATTTGTAATAGAAATACAGAAGGTCTGATGGTTCAGAGAATGATCCCAGGACCTGAAGACAATTACACACCAATAACTCCAAAACCAAACGTTGAGAAGATGTGTTGATGGCAGAGACACGTTGTGTTGTCATGGTGACTCAGGAGTTTACTAAAGGAGATGATTTGTTGGTGATGATGTTTGAAAATATTATGACTCCTCGTCAATAGATGAACTCAGTTATTTCTATGGCACTAGAGCTCTGTTAGCTTCATTATAAGTCCACTTTATTAAAAAAATCTAATATGTAATTCTAAAATGTATATATAAGATGTGAAATGATATATTAGGCAGCACTGGGACTGCATCTGTTAAACACAATAAATGACTTCATGAGGACACTTTTTGTTGTTATAGGTCTATTGGTCTGACACAATAGTTTAATGAATTTAAATGATAATACCTCCAGATGAGGGCTTTCCTCTGATATTTAGAGGTGAGATTAAAAATTAGATCCATTAGAATAATAATTACAGACAATGTTTAATTAATCACACAATTTGTTTAATCTCATGACAGCACTAATATATATATGTATGTATATATATATATATATATATATATATATGTGTGTGTGTGTGTATGTATATTAGGCCTGTCAATCGATCATTTTTTAATCGTGATAATTTGCATGAGTGTCCATAGTTAACTCGCGATTTTTCAAAACTATTTAAGATGTTTTCTAATTACCTAAAATATTTTTTTCCAACTATTCTTTTAATTAATGGTGTACTTTTTAATGAAAATATGTTTATGGTAAATGTCCTGTATTTATAGAGCGCTTTCTAGAGTGATCTACACTCCCCAAAGCGGAGCACAGTGCATGGATGAAGGACTGTTCACATTATGTCATCCTCCACGATGTTAATCAGTCTGCATGCTGTAGCAGCCCATTTAGCTATAGCTGCTGGAAGTTTACTGGCTGTAGGATTGTCCAGGCGTCTCTGCTGATAACGTTCCAGTGTCAGTGAGGGGAGGAGCAGCCTAGAAACTAGACGTCAGTTCTGCTCTGCAGTCTTTCTTGCCAGGCTCGAGGAGGAGGCTCTCTGCATCAGCTGCATGCTTCACCAGCAGTTGAGTGTTGACGTACTCTGGTGATAGTTCAGTTCACATCGACAGTAAACACAATGACTCTTGTCTTATCAGTTGTGCCGTCAGGTAGAGTTTTAAAGCTAAACTTTACATTTAAAAGACCTTTTTGTTGCTTTCCATGCTCTACTTAGCATCTGCCGAGTTAGCTTTAATGATCCTATTTCATTATTTATGTCACAGACTATAGAACACCAGGACATACAACAGACCTGTGCATACATGTGCAAAGCAAAACTACAGAAGCCTGTGTGTTTATTGCATGTTAAATAAATTAACGCTGTTAAAGAGGGGGGGGGGGGGGGGG
>SSNR01000288.1:390669-437159 GCA_006937965.1 Callopanchax toddi
GGGGGGGGGGGGGGGGGGGGGGGGTTGCATTAATGCATTAAAAGCGTGTTAATTTTGACAGCCCTAATAACCCTAACCCTTACAGGGTGTTTCCACTTGGTGGAAATCTTTTATCATTATTATTATTATTATTTTTTTTTTTTAATTAAATTTATTTCATTCAAAAGGAGAACACAAAACAAACAAAATTATATACATAAACATTTACACTATACATTCGAATGAAAAGGGACAGAAGGAAGAATATATCTTATATAATCTGCCCCTTTTTACAAATAAAAAATTTATTTAATTAAATCATTCAACTTCTAAACAGATAAATTATAATTACACTACTGTTTAAATTTACTGAAAAAATAAAAAATCACAGACACTAACTTAATTAACAATTTCATAATTCCTCAAAATATTTGACTTAAAGCATCCTTTAAATACATAAAGTGACTTTGATTCCTTC
The DNA here is from genome assembly GCA_006937965.1 of Callopanchax toddi. Classification (NCBI taxonomy): domain Eukaryota; kingdom Metazoa; phylum Chordata; class Actinopteri; order Cyprinodontiformes; family Nothobranchiidae; genus Callopanchax; species Callopanchax toddi. Next base: position 391,127 of record SSNR01000288.1, read on the forward strand.
ATTTCCATTTGTAAGTTGTTCCACAATTTCACACCATTAATTGAAATACTCAGTTCCCTTATCCTAGTTCTAAATCTGGGTTTATTAAAGACTTTAGTTCCTTTCAACAAATAACTGCTTTCTCTCATTTTGAACATCTTCTGAATATTTATAGGCCGAGTATCTGTACTAGCTTTGTACATAGTTTGTAGTATTTTCCAATGAACCAAATCATGAAATTTCATTATTTTATATTTGATGAATAACGGGTTAGATGGATCTGTATAATGACTATTATTAATAATTCTTAATGCTCTTTTCTGCAAAATGAATACTGGCTGTGTATAGGTTTTATATGTGGATCCCCAGATTTCTACACAGTAGGTTAAATACGGTACAATCAGTGAGTTATATAATGTTAACAGACCAGAACTATTCAACAGAAACTTGACCCTATGTAGTATTGCAATGGCTTTGGCTATTTTTCCTTTTATATAACTTGTATGCGGCTTCCAGGTCAGATCCTCATCAAACATCACTCCTAAGAATTTAGTTTCCTTTACCCTTTGAATTTCCATCCCCTCTATTTTTAATGATACCACATTGGGTTTTTTTTTTTGTCATTAAACAAAATAAAATTAGTCTTGTTAAGATTCAGTGTTAATCTGTTAATGTCAAACTAGTTTTTAATTTTCATCAATTCAATATTTATCACTTTTGTTACCTCACTTATTTCAGATCCTGAATAAAACAACGTGGTATCATCAGCAAACAGAACCGTACCAAGGAGTTCCGATACATTGACCAGATCATTAATGAACAATATGAACAGTTTTGGTCCAAGAACTGACCCTTGTGGTACACCATAATTAATATTACACAGTCCTGATCTGGTATCATTTATCTGAACAAATTGTTTCTGATTATCTAAATAGCTTTTAACCCACTGATGAGCCACCCCTCTTATTCCATATTGATGTAATTTGTAAAGTAACCTTGAATGATCTATGACATCAAATGCTTTCTTTAAATCAATAAAAATGCTGATAAAGTAGTTTTTATTGTCTATTGCTGTTGATATTTTGTCTGTTAAGTCCATTATTGCCATTGCTGTTGAGTGTTTGGTTCTAAATCCATACTGTTCTGGGTTTAAGATATTATATTTTTCAATGAATTTATCCAGCCTTGTTACAAACACTTTTTCTAATATTTTGGAAAACTGTGGAAGCAGTGACACCGGCCTGTAGTTGGTGAAATTGTGTTTATCACCACTCTTAAACAAAGGAACAACTTTAGCTATTTTCATTGAATCAGGGAATATTCCAGTTGAAAGTGACAGGTTACAGATGTAGGTGAATGGCTCAATAACAGATTCTATGATAGTTTTAACAGTCATCATGTACAGGTCCTCATAATCAGTTGATCTTTTGTTTCCACAGTTTTTTACAATGTTTCTTATTTCTTCTTTTTCTACTTTGTCAAGGAAAATGCTGTTGACTGTATTAATTATTGTATTCAGATTGTCTTGTATTATTGGTTTGTTCTCCACCAAACTTGCTCCTACATTCACAAAAAAATCATTAAATTCATTAGTAATTTCTTTTAGATCATAAATATCTTGATTTTCCTTGACCAAGTGATTTGGGATTGTTGATTTAGTTTGATCTCTGTTAGTCACACTGTTTATTATTCCCCATGTAGCCTTAATGTTGTCTTTATTCTTATTCAGTAATTCACCATAGTAATCCTTTTTTTGTTTCCTAATTATTGTTATTAATTTATTTTTATATTTTTTATATTTATCTTCTGATTCCTTAGTTTGTGTTTTTAAGAAGCATCTATACAGATGATTCTTTTTTGCACAAGCGTTTTTAATTCCTTTTGTCATCCACGGTTGATTTTCCCTTTTACTAGTAGCTTTAATTAATTTACAATTATTATTGTATGATTCCATAAGTATTTTCATGAATTCTATGTATGCAGCATTGACATCAGTAACATGTACTTTTTCCCAGCTTTGTTTACTAAGATCTTTCTGTAGTGCCTTCAAGGCTTTAACTGATTTATCTCTTTTGTACTTTATGGTAATATTTTGTTTTGTCAAATGTTTGTATTTAAATACTGAAAAAACTGGTAAATGATCACTAATATCGGTCATCAATATCCCTGTCTTTATTACATCATCTTTCTTATTAGTGAATATATTATCAATTATTGTTGCACTTTTTGAAGTGATCCTGGTAGGTTTATTGATCAGAGGAAATAGACCCAAACTATACATGTTATCAACAAAATCAGTTGATGTTATCTGACCAGCAGATTGTTCTAAATTGATATTAAAATCACCACACATGAACAAGGTTTTGTTCTTGGTTTGATCTGCCAACTCGATTATTTTGTCAGTAAATGCCATGACACAAGAGCCCGGTGGTCTATAAACACAACTGACCAGAATATTTTTTTTTGAATTATTATTGATTTCTACTGTTCCCATTTCCATAGCATTATCCTCCACCATTGTCATTTCATCCACTAATTTACATTTTAATTCTGTTTTAATGTACAAGGCAACTCCACCACCTCTTTTATTTTGTCTATTTACAAAATAGAGTTCATATCCCTCCATTAAAACTTCTTCCATGATGTCATCTTTTAGCCAAGTCTCTGTTATACCAATCACACTGAATGTATTTTTAAATTTACCTAAATAATCTTTTATTGTTAGCAGCTTAGAAAACAGACTTCGACTGTTTAGATGGAGGAGTGACAATGTATCCTTCACAATTAACCCACTGTTTAGTTGTTCTTCATCATAATACTCACAATTTATGTTTAAATCAAATAAACACTCATCTATTTTGCCATCTATGTCATATATTTTGTCATCTGTATCCATTATAAATACGTTTCTTGCTATTCAGAATTTTGTCTGATATTCGTTACGTTTGTTTCCATCCGTCATTTATATTTTTGTAGGTCGCTCATCTCTCTGATCACTAAGACTTTAGCTTGTTCTGGAGTCCCATTCAGTTTAATAAACACCTTACAATCTGTCGTCCACGTAGATTGTATTTTTTTCTGCTTTCTCGGTAACCTGGCTTCCTTTGCAATATCTGCATTTTTCTTTATCAGATGGTCGTTGACATACACATTTGTTCCTTTAAGCTTATGTCCCTGTTTAAGCAGTTCTTTCTTATGTTTTCTGTTTACAAAACGGATGATGATACCTGGCTTCTGATTTTTATTTTTCCTTGGCAGCTGGTGACATGCCTCAATATCCTTTCCTTCCAGTTTCATTCCTTTGTTCTTAAAGAATTCTATTACCTGGCGCTCAAGTGACTGTAATTCTTGTTCTGGTGGATCGCCACCATCTGCTGCTGTAGCCCTTGCATATGTTCTATGCGTGGTCTCCAATCCGGTCACTATGACATCATTGATTCTTGAATATTGTTCCAAGTCAGATATCCGTCCTTCCAGAAGTGCGATTCTCTTATCCTTCTCTTCGTTTTGTTTTCTGATGTCTTTCATTTCTTCCATCAGGTTCATTATAAGTTTTTGTTGTTTAGAAATAGTTGAGATTTCTTCTGACATGAAGCTCAATGATTTCTTAATTTCTTCTAGTTCCTCGTCACACACATTTCTTTTTTTGGGTGGCATGTTTGTTTTTTAGCTTTATTGCTAGCTAAGCTGCTAGGTGGCTGATGTACCGTACCCGGAGCTTGGGTGTGGTCCGTCGGAAGGGTCCGGTGGTCGGCGCTGGAGCCCAAGTCCAGAGGTAGCAGACTACGGTGTGGTCCAGGCCTCTCCCGCCTCAGCCTCACTCCGTGCTTCTATTCTTCTATTATATTCTGAAACTCAAACCGCTGAGGCCTCGATGATCCAGAGGACCTCCATCCTGCTCCACCTTCTGACGCGCTGCTCCGTCCCCGGTGTCAGCCTAGCGTGGCTCATCAAGCTGTTCCAACAACTGTTTGGCTCTTTTTTGTTTTAATGTAATGATGTCATAATCTGAAGGCTGCTCCACCTCAGAGATCCAGCGCCTGGCACAGGATGCTGTGATGATGGAGGCTTCCCACCTCTCACTTTGACCTCCGTCAGATGCTGAACCTTCACACTCCTCAGAACCAGAATCCTGCAGGAACTGGTTTGTTCCCATTAAACAGTCAGAGAAAAATCCTAAAACCTGAAGAGTGAATTCATCAAACCAAGGGAGGGAAATAAATCCAAACAGGAGCAAAAACAAACCGAGTGTTAAAAGGTTTGAAAAAAGTCGGTTTTAAACTCGGTATTAAAAGTGTTAAAACCGAGTATTTTAAAACAATACCCTTCTGAAATTATACTTAAAATGAGTAAATAAAATGATAAAGTTCTGTACTTTTAGGCCAGTCTAATTTTAGTCAGGGATATTTTGTTTTTTATTGATTTGAACTGAAATGCATTTTAAATGCATTTTATCAGAAATTAACAGAGCTTGAATTTACAATATTAAAGTTCAGCTCTATTATTTGATTCTGTCCCCACTAAAATTATTTTAAACAAAACAAATAGCTTTTTGAGGTAAAATTTATTCTTAATTTAAAATGAAATTAATTGCAAATAATTAATTACAAAGCCTGCATATACAGTATATATATATATATATATATATATATATATATATATATATATATATATATATATATGTGTGTGTGTGTGTGTGTGTGTGTGTGTGTGTGTGTGTATGATGAGTAACAGATGAGAAAACATGACACAAGTACAACAAGTTAAACAAAGGCAGATTTGAGCAGATGAGTTTTTAACTTAGTAATGTATAAATAATGTCATCAAAAACTCTCCTACTACTATAGCCAGGGGTGCACACAATTTTCCATCAGAGGTTCACAATGGAGAAGCTGGTCCCTCTCTCTAGTACGCACGCCGGTCGGGGGGTGGGGGGGGTGGTGATGATGTTTTTGATTATAAGCTGTTGATTGTGGCTCGTTGCATGGGCATGTATGGGTTGCGTGCGTCACAGGAGTTGTGTGCACCGGTGTGGTGCCACGCTCATTGGAGAAGCTGTGAGTGTGTGTGTGAGTGTGTGTGTGTGTGTACCTCACAGCTTCTCCAATGAGCGTGGCACCGCACCGGTGCTGACGGCTCAGCTTCACGGAGGTTGTGTGTGTGTTGAAGCGTGCGTCAAGCCGTGCGGTGCCACGCGCGTTGGATTGGCTGTATGTGTAGCTCCAGAGGCCATGTGAGCTCTCAGTCGCTGCGCTGCAGCAGGACGAGGAGCTCGTCAGACCCCCATCAGGACCTGGTCCGCAAAGGCAGTCGATTCTGGTACGCATGAATCAAATCTGGTTCTCCTGAGGACCTGCGTACTGCTTATGTGCAAGCCTGACTATAGCTGCATGTTGATGCAGTTGACAGCCCTGTTGCCTCGCAGTAAGAAGGTTGCAGGTTCAAATCCCAGCTGTTGCCTCTCTGTGTGGAGTTCTCTCCTGGTTTCCACCACAGACCACACCATGCCTGATAGGTGTTTACAAGTTACTTTGGATAAAATAGTTTGATCAAATAAAATGAACATAAACGTAACATACTACTACTAATAATAATAATAATAATAATACAGCATTTAATAATAATTGTATTAATATTAATAATAATATGGCAAACAAACAAATGTGTAGATAATTATTTATTTTGGTTATCTAAAAACAATATATCTTTTTTATTTGCTGTTTTTTAAAAGTACACTTTGGGAGTTGTTGTTTACCACAAAATAAAACATTTATATAAAAGAACACGAGGAAGCAAACAACAACATTATTCATCTGAACCTGAACTGGATCAGGAGTCCTTAATAACCAGTATGGATTCAATCTGGTTGTTTAAACTGGGCGTAGCGGCTTCATTTAAACAGCACTTTAAACCAAACAGGGATTAACCAAAGGGACGTACAGTACAATAAAATAAACATAAAAAATACATCAACATTATTTATTTAGCTATTAATATTCTCTGCTCTCTTAAATGTTAACAGGAAGTAGTAAAAGTATTACAGTAAACTGCACAGTAACACATCCAGGCACCATTAATCAGCGTGACCCAGATTCAGGTCTAACGTCTCCTCAGACGTTTAGTAACAAACACACCTGACATGACATGTGTTACTACCTCAATACATCCATGTGAAACAAACATATAGACTAAAAACAGTGAATAAACATCACACTGCATTTATGATGGGCCTAATGGTAAAAGTAACTCTTAACCACAAGTATGAGACGTGAGTACTGCAGTAAAACTAGGACTTTATATATTATGGAACATAATTATAGTAATGCGCTTGTTTTTCTCTAGCTTTAGTTACATTTTATTACCGCAATTTCTCAATTTGTTTCCCTGAAATTCACCACAGGTCACAGGGCTTATTTTTCATCATGTCCTTCCTCCGCGTCCCAAGCTTTCTCTGGTTCGATACTTTCTGCTTCAAACTTTATTTCTATTTCTTCCCCAGCCACCACTGCTGTGTAATGATGATCCTCTGAAATGTTGCTGCCAGTTTTACATCCTTGAGCTTCGGTTCGCATCTAAACATTCTCTAATAAACTGAAAAACGGCAATAAAATAAAAGAAAATGAATAAAGGTCAGTTGCTGATACACGAGATCCTTCAGTCCCGTATCAGAAAACGCTCAGCCTCCCAGTGAGAACCCAGACAGGAACACACACCACCATCCCGCTGACGAGCTGCTGCTGCAGCCTGGTTTTGTTCTCTCCGAGGAAACGGCGAGTTTAAACGTGAGGAAAAGCTGCGCTACGCCACAGCGCTCTGCCTCATTTACCTTCTGATAAATTCATCAGGCCCTGAATGTGTACAGCTGTAGGAGTTCACTGAGTGGCTCCTTCACATTCATTAGTGAGTGAATCTGCAGCTGCATCGCGCGCGCACACACACACACACACACACACACACACACACACACACACACACACTAGCTGCTGCTCCTGTGAAGCTCCATGCATGCTCTGCTCTGGCACCTTCCCCGTGCTTCAGATGGAAAATAATTAGTAGTGAAGTATCTGCTCACAGAGCTAACTTGAAGCATAAAATTTTAAAATAAATATATATATATATATATGTGTGTGTGTGTGTGTGTGTGTGTGTAGGGTGCTTTGCCACCCCGGAAACCGATTCCATCTCATAAAAAATGGATGCTTGGTGAAGCGGTCTCCAGTGAGGAGATCACTGGAAGCGAGGCAGTATTCCTCCCACAGACTGGTGCTGAAGAGTGTCATTTCAGCTGCTAATGAAAGCCTTTTTCCTTCCATCCCCCAAATCAGGCCTCGTGTGGGCCCACCATTGTGCCTTCGCTGGCCTTATTAGGGAAGGAGAAGCAGATTAGGAATGATGCTATGAGAATGGAGCTTGAACAAAGTACTGGAAACAACATAGAGGGAATTTGTCAACAGTGGCGGTGCTGGTAAGTGCATTACAGCACAAGCACCTTCACTGGAGCTGCTCAAGTGTTTGTTGTTGTGTTTATAGTCAACAAATCTGGAGTAAACAGAAACTGCACACATATTGTTGGGTTTGACTGGCTACTTCACCATCCATCCAGTTTCTGAACCTCTTCATCCAGTGCGGGAGCTGGTGTCTATCTCTAGAAATTGTGTTTATAAAAAACGTCAGACTGCCATTGGTTGAGATTACGCAGAAACAGCTTTCTGACAAAGTGTTCACTAAACAAGCAAAGCTATTATTTAGATTATAAATTAACAGATTTTCAGCTGACTCCACACCAGCCTCCGCTCTCGTGCCAGTTACGCTGAGTGACATGTTGTGGATAAGCAGGCAGCCAGAGGAGTCACAGTTTGGAGGCTCTGACCTCTGACAGCCGGCCCGTCTCCCACCGACTGCCCACAGCTCCAGACCAGAAGGCAAATTCCCTAACAACAAATCAGGCAAAGCTGTGCTAATTCCTGGACTGCTCCTCACAACCAGTACAAGATCAAAAATACTGATCCAGCTGCTGGCAACACAACAGAGACGGTAAACCTAAGGCCCTCACTAACAGGTTTTCACAGGAACACATTCATCTGTGACCCCACACACACACACACACACACACATTCGCCCAAAAAATCAATTTGCAGCAGACATATTCTCAGTAATTTAACACTTACCATAACCCGGTCACAGTGAAGCTAATGAGCTTTAGGTTGGTGTATAAAATGCTGTTTGTTTTAAGGTTTAAACTGGGTTTTCTCATAAAAAGTGTCCTGCTATATGGTGGATTTTAAAACGTAAAATGTGTAATAAAAACATTTAAAATATTGTGAATATTTCCAAAATCATAAAAAATACTAAATTCATATGAAACGTGTTCCAGTTCAACAGAACACTGGATGCTTTAAAGGCATACGTTGCAGTTTTGGCTTGTTTTTAGCACCCCCTAGTGTCCGTTTTAAATCACTGTCATAACAACATTAGCGTCGTCTTTGCTCAGAAACACCTAAATCTAACTGTTGAAATGTCTCCTCAGCCTTCAATGCTTTCTGCGGTGGTAAAGAGTAATACAACACGGTCTGATGGCACGCGCACACACTCTTACACACACAGATGTGCGATTGTAATCCGTCAAAATGACTAAAAATGACAAGGATGCTCAGATAGTGCAGCAAGAACCAGGTTGAACCACTGGTTGGTACCACCGGTACCTCAGAAAACCTGGAACCACAACATTTATGATGTTTTAGTACCGACTTGGTACCGAAGAACCGGGTCTTTTGACAACACTAATCATCACAGTACCGTCTCTCATTCAATGTGAGTCATTTTGAAGTGTAAAAAACATTCATTAGATCACATCCATTCATTAGATCACATCCATTCATTAGATCACATACACAGTTAACAGATTTCTTAGGAACAAAGGTTTTCACTAGGAGAAACCTTCAGTCCTCCCTGAAGCTTCAGCATGATGAGGCTGCTGTTGTTGGCTAAGCTTTACAGGCTGACTGTGCATTTTATTTGATTTATTCTTTACATTGAGTCATTTCAATCAACATAATTTAGGTAATAAAACAAGGAAGTGATTATTTAATTTGTTTCTTTTATTGTTAAAACTTTGAATTCATTTCATACACAACTTTTTAAGTTTAATCTAAGAGAAAAAGAGATTTAAATAAATCCCTAAAGACATTGTGTTGTCTCAGGTTAACACAGAGACAGGTGGGAAGCCCCCTGCTGGCGATCCAAACCGTTTCTCTCATTTAACTCAATTATTCATCAACCAGTCAGGTTTGCTGCTTGCAAAATGATGAGTAGTTGTGTTTATATATATATATATATATATATATATATATATATATATATATATATATATATATATATATATATATATATATGTATATATATAAAAACAGCAAATTAGTTCAGTTATTCAGCTAATTATTTATTAAACAAGATGAACAAAATTAGCAGCAGCTACTTGAAAGGAAATTCAAAAACAACAAATTTTCAAACCAGGTCTCTGTTAGGACCTGCTCACACTTCCTCCAGCAGCACAAACAGCTGCCTGTGCTGTGAAGTGCAAATAAACACAATCATGCATGCTAATGTTGTTCTAAAGAATACACACACACACACACACACACACACACACACACACACACACTGCACTAATCCAACAGTGACAGAAAGTCCCAGTGAGGATTCTGGATCTGTTTGGAGTCGTGGATCCTTTTCTGACCGACTGTCTTAAAGAAACAAAAATCACTTGAAAATCAGCTCTTGAGCCATACACCAGTAGCTAACCGAAGCTAACGCTGGAGCAGATGGCTGCAAGTAGTAGTAGTAGTAGTAGTAGTAGTAGTAGTAGTAGTAGTTGTTGTTGTTGTTTTTATTTAGTAGTACATGCTCTGAATCCTCACAGTTCAGACATCTGGTTCGGTAATCAGTTCATAATGCCAGATCTAGTTAAAAAAGCATTAGCATGTTTAGCTTTAGCCACTAACAATTTGCTAATAGAAAATAGTAAACAACAGAAGAAACCAGTAGAGCTGATTAAAGCTTCTATCAACCTCTACTTTAGAATAACACAGAGGATTAAAGAGACACCAGATTGGTTCTGATCAGCTGAGGGGTTTGGTCAGTCAGCAGTGAGTATGGCAAGCTGTTCTACAATAAAATCAAACAAACTTTTAAATCACTGTGGCAGGTCATTTGTGTATTTCTTTATCTAAAAGTCATTGAAATCAGTTAGCTGGGAAGTTTGGTGTGAAGGTTTCATATTTAGTTTATTTTTTTCATATCAGGAGATGTTTTTCAGTCTGTTTGACTTTATTGTTGCATCCAGGCCAGTTTTAGTTTGACCTCTGACCTTTAGGACTCTGTTTACAGTTAGAGTGGATGAAAAACAGCTGAATGTGACTTTTTATTTTATAGTCAAACAACCAGCTGACAGAGCCTGTCTTGCTGTCACATGACTTGCTGATGATGATCAAAGTTAATGTTTTTAAAAAACAGATTTTTAAAAGGCCAAACTAGTATTTGACATATTTTTTCTGTTACACCAAAACATGATTTAGATCAATAGCATTTATTAGTACTCGTATTGGTACTTGGTATTGGAAAGTACTCAAATGTAAGTACTTGTACTCAGTTAGGAAATCAGAGCATCCCTATTCACTTTAACTCAAATGTTCTTCTGATCCAAAACCATGTCCATCCAACATCAGTGTCCACCACTGGAGACCAGCTGGCCCAGCGCTCAGGTCCAGTGACATACTTCGGATTGTCTTTTTTAAAGGAAGCACCTCTGAGGAGAAATGGCTGCCGTTGTCTCTGCCAGCTGACACAGCATGTGGCACAGCTCAGCTCGCCTCCTTCTGTCTCCCAGCGGTAAATATGAGAGCAGCACGTTGACCTGAGGAGCATCTCACCGTTTCATCACAGCACTGTACGTCAGGCCAGATCACAGCAGACATTTGAGAAGCACATGACTGTCAAAGATGACGAATGTATCTGTCAGTTCGGCTCAGTCCCTCACCTGAAGAGACCCTGCTTAAACACTGATGTCACACACTCTCCCTAAGAGTGCAGCGACACAAACAGATCAGATGATGGCACGCCTCTGGAGTATTTACTGCTGGGAGTCCCTTTTAGCTTTTAACACGACAAGATAGGTCAGTGAAGGTTAGTAGACTCAGTGTTACTTCATTTAAAACCACATCCTGTTAGCATGGAGGAAACTACAGGTTGTGAGGCTGAAAAGGAAACGGAAAATAAATAATTCCTCCATGGTCGCCAAAAACACTGAACTCTAATAATATTATACAAGTGATTTGGGTAACAATGACATAGATGGTTGAAATAACTTCTATTTCATGAATGAAAACAGTAGAAGTCTGCATTCTCCCAACGACCAGCAGAGGGCGACACCTTTGGTTGTCTCTGTGTGTTCGTTTGTCTGTAGTTAGCTAAATATGTCATGAATGACTGGATGGGTTTTAATGAAAGTCTTCAAAGGTTAAACATCAACAACCAGCTAACTTTTGGAGATGAGCCTTTATAAAATGGTCAAACTTATCAAACATACACGGTTTAACTCAGTCTCCTTTACAGATCCTGAGCTACACGTCCATGTGTTAGCAGCTTAGAGTGACCAGACTAGGAATGCTAATAATTAGCCTCTTCAATGCTAACAAGTGGGTAGTCTCTGTGTCATTTGCCAGCGCTGGTGTTACACCGGCCTATCATTGACCAGATCAGTAGCTGGCTTCATAATCAATATAGCCTCTTGCTACAAGGACATAGTCACCACTGTGTGCATGTTTTGGCAGCAATGCTGCGCCACTGGGTAAATATTCAAAAATGCCTGTTTGGGCTGCAACAAATGATTATTTTGATCATCGATGAATCGGATGGGGTCTCGACATGATTAATCTGATAAATCTGGGAGAAATTTTAAAGTCCTAGGGAAACATTTTTTCTCTACTTCACTTTATTTAACAGAACATTATTAGAAAACAGTTCAATAGCCTGCAAAACAACAAACTATCACCTCAAATGTCTTACAGCTGTTGAAATATTAAATAATAAATGAAAATAGTTTTAAATGGCTTTGCTTTATCAACGTGCTGTAAGGACAAATTTGTCATATTACCAACATAAGAAATAGATTCAGTTCAGCTATTAAAGCTAACAGGCTACACTCTGTGGGCTGAGAGTGGACAGTGCCTAAAACACAGTTGGGCTGAAACCAGCAGTAACCTCTCTGTTTGTATTTTTAAAGCATTTTTGCCTCCGAGGACTCGGTGGAGAACCGGGTGGACATTTGTAAAGCTGCGGGTGTTGTTAGCAGTGAGGTACAGGTGTGTTATGCCTGTCTCTGCGTTAACGTGATGGCAGAAATCTGTGCATTAATCCGGACCTGTGGGAGAGTCGCTCTTTTAAAATTAACATAGTTTTTCTCAACTTACCCGGACACTGAGCTCTCCCTTTCCTCATTGATGACTCCGACATGCTTGCGTTTAAGATGCTGCATTATCAGTGTCGTACTCTCGAGCCGTGCAAGATTGTTGCATGTAACAAACTTCTTTGTGTTGTTTAACACAAAGTGATTCCAATTGTGTCATTACTCATAAAAACACTGTCTTTCTCTCTCGTTCTGTTTTGCTTTGCTCTGCTGCAGCCTACAGATGAGCTGCGCCCTTTGACTGTTAAATAAAGGATGCACAAAAAAAGGTGCACAAGGGGTGACCACATAATCGCGCGACACAACAAATCGATAACGAAATTTGTTGCCAATGCATTTAATCATCAAATTTATTGACTTTATCAATTATATTAATAATAATAATGCATCAGTTTTATATAGCGCTTTCTAGGTCACTCAAAGACGCTTTACAGAGTTGCATTATTCATTCACACAGTCATTCTCACCGGTGGTGGTAAACTACGACAGACATCTGTAGCCACAGCTGCCCTGGGGCAGACTGACAGAAGCGAGGCTGCCATTCTGCACCATCGGCCCTCCTGACCACCACCAACATTCACACACAGTCACACTCACATTCACACAGGTAAGTTGGGTGAAGTTTCTTGCCCAAGGACACAACGACAATCTAACCCAGCCGGAGCTGGGGATCGAGCCGGTGACCCTCCAGTTACCAGACCGGCCACTCTCCCAACTGAGGTAATGCCGCCCCAAATTCACTGTTGCAACCCAAATGCCTGTGGCCTCATTGTCAAAATAGGAAATTCCATATCATGGAATTATCGGGGGTGTTCTTATAGCTATTCTAAAAATTCCGTTTTTAAAACATTGCCCTGAGTGTGTTTCTTTGTTGGCCTTGGGCCGTGTGGTGAAGTAGTGGTTAGCACTGTTGTGTTCGTGTCTCCGCTGGAGTCTTTTGGTGAAGTTGGCACATTTTCCAGTCAACATGTTTTAGGGTGCTCTGACTTCCTCACAGTCTAAAAGCACACTGGTTAGGTTAACTGATCATTCTGAAATGCTTGTGTGTGTGTGTGTGTGTGTGTGTGTGTGTGTGTGTGTGTGTGTGTGTGTGTGTGTGTGTGCACATGATCATCTTGTGTCTCTTTGTTGGTGCTGCAATGGACTAATTGATGACCTGCCCAGGATATACCCGCACCCCCACCCCACCCACTGGACAGGCTCCTGTTCCCCTCTGACCTCTGAAGGAATGCAGGTGAAATGACTGAGTGGGTATTAAGTTGTGATGAATTCATCTAAAATATGAGTAAACTGTAAAGAACCCAGATATTACTGTAAGAATTATCCATCCACCCATCAATCCATTGTCTTAAACCGCTTAGTCCTCCACAGAGGGTCGCGGGGGAGCTGGCGCCTATCTCCAGCAGTCAAGGGGCGAGAGGCGGGGGACACCCTGGACAGGTCGCCAGTCCATCGCAGGGCCACACAGAGACAAACGAGACAGACAAGCAGCCACACACGCACTCACACCTAAGGACAATTTGATATTAAGAATTAGTTTTACTGAACAACAACTCAAGCTTTCATTCTGATAAAAGATAAAACTCACTTTCTTAAAGGTGTCTCTCCTGTTGAAGAACTGGCACCATGAGCCTAACTCATCACATAATCCCAGCTGAACTAAATTCCTTCATTTTACTTTTCAGTGCTTTACGCTGAGCATCTCAGGGTCAAAGGTAGGGCTGTGTATTGGCCAGAATCTGGTGATATAATATATGCTTCATGGTACAGGGGCAACGTTACGATATACTGCGATATATCACGATACTACAAGCAATATGATATATTGCAATATTTATTAATTTAAGGGTTGGAAAAGAGAAACGTCAGCCTCTTCAGTTACTGAGCTGGATCAATCTGCTTTATGCTGAAATGAGCCTTTAGCGCTACGTCGTCATGGTATCTCGCCACATGTGCTCGCGGATTTGTTGTGAGGCCTAAGTCTGTCGTCGTACTATCGCTAGATCTCGATGTTTCGTGGAAGCAGAGGACTGCTGAGGACTAATGACTGCAGCCAACAAGCGATCGGAAGTTGAAATGAACTACTACTGTTAATTTTTGCATGTCAAATTGTGACATGAAATATTACAATATTTTAGTGCATGATTTTTTCTTTTTTTGTCAAAAGATACCTACATCAAGATGAGACTGACAGGAAGCTCTGCTCTGATTTACCACCATCAACTAATTGTAATTTGCTATTTTGATTTTAAAATACAAATTCATGTTGTTGTCAGATGTGTTAAAGGAAAGCATCTTTTTTATGATTTATCTAATATAAACATTTGAATTCTACTTCATTTGAACCACTTTCATCTCATTTTTAACCTCAGCTGAACAAAGTTATGGAATCTTTAGAGACTTTGCAACATTAGGAGCTGGAATGAAAGTTAAACAGCAACACAGAGCTTGGTTTTGTCCCTCACCTTTTTGAATTTGTCTGCATGATACATTAGTGCAGTTATAGGAATTAAACAGCTTGAGCTGAATGTGATCTAGCTTTAGTTAGACTGATCTAAAGCTGCACATTGTCGGGAATCGTTTTGTAACTAAGACATCAGCTGCGTAAATGCTGGAGAAAAAGTCCTTCTCTGTGCCTCCTAACAGGTAATGACACAGACCATGACGCCTCAGAGCAGAGAAGAGACGAACGCTGGGCTGGAGGTTGTGTGTTCAACTCCAACTGTGATGTTGTTTTCACTTCCTATCTCTGTTTCAGCAAACTCATAGGTTAGACACCTAATATGCTTTGTTAAGGCTGGGATGACATCATGGTTAGGTATTAAAATATGTGATAATAATACAATTTGCTGCTCAAAACGTTATTATTTCCCGGCCGCGTTGCCTTGGAGACACGTTGAAACATGAACATAAACATCTCTGAAACCGTAGAGATTGCATCTTAGTGGCACCTCGTCCCAACAATGCTCCTCATCAGGCAGGTAGAGCGTTGAGAGGGTTGGCTGAACAACATCATCACACAGAAACACAGAGCAGCAGCAGCAGAGATTAGAGGAAGAGTCTCCAGTTTAATCAAGTGTCCAAGCACTCATACCACCATCACATGATGTTTAGACACCTGGCCTACAGAAAACAATAAGATCCTGAACTGCTCTGTCTCACGGCTGGTTCTGGTTCCTAATGTCGGACTGACTCTATTTTCAGATCAGAAACCTCCGGGTTGGATAACTCTAATGTAGAGAAACATGGCGTTTACATCCTTTAAAGCATGAGGTCAGTCCGCTCATCATGTGAAGCTCAAAGAATGAAACAGCAAACGTCTTCCAGCTCTGACGACTGCAGCTGAAACTTTGTGTGATTTCTGTAAAATATTCATGTTCTAGCTGTATTTTTCTACCAGTGGACCAGTCCTCACTCACATCATAAAACCTGCCAACAAAGCGTGGTGAAGGACACCGGTCTGCTGCTGCGATGGTTTCATCTGCTCAGTTTATTTGTCGTAGATTGTTCTGACACTTGAATCGTTTACAGCCTGGAGCCTTTCTGCTGAATCCACATTTGCTATAAAACCAACAATAAAGGTCCCTGGCAGTCAGACCCACAGACCTCCAGACCCAAGGCCGGAGCAGTTCAGTGAAGGACATGCTTTCATCTGACAAGTTTCTTTTATTTCATCATAAACCAACAAGCTGAATGTGACTTGATGCTTATTAAAATGCACTTTATGATTAGTCATTTATTATTTTAGAACATGGATTTTTACATTCCAGCACATAGTTGTGAAATCCAGCTGAATATTTAGATGATCATCAGTTCACAGCCGGAGGAAAACCCTGTGTCTGAACGGTCAAACAGCTGATCGGTCATGAGCAGCAGCAGGCCCGGTGACGGAGACCGGACTCCGCTGGACCGATCTGCATCACTCACACCTCCAGACCCGCATCCGACGCTCCTCAACACAGAACCGAACCGGTCTGCCTGACCTTCACCGAACCGGTTCTAATCATTCTGCACGAAAAGCCTCCAACTTCTAACGAACCCGCAGGTGACCAAAAGCAGCGCCGAACCGTCCCGGAGCCGCGCGCGCCAGCATCAGCACCGGAGCGCCGACAGGTGCGCGCGCTCCGAGCAGCTACTCACAGTGAGAGGCGGCTGACGCTCCGCCGAGGACGCTCACAGCGCAGAGGAGAGCCGCGGGCAGCAGAAGCACCATCTTCCAGCCGTGATGCGCTACAATCCCAGTGTCCGACTGCAGAGGAGACGCTCCTCCTCGCTCCTCCAGCTTGGAGGGATGGCAGAGTCTGGTGTGGAGGAGCGGAGCTCTCCCCGCGATGGCACACCCTCCCTCCCTCCCCCTGTGAGGCACAGCCCACCTCGTTCTCCCCTCCCTCCCTCCCATCGTCTGTCTCCGTTTCAGACTTTATTGGCAGAACAGGAGCACCGAGCTGCCCAATCACTGCTGTAAAAACAGAACAATAGCAACGACCCAGAGAGGAGAGGACAGACTTCATCTCTACAGTAAAGGGTGGAAATATAAGAATCGTTCAATTTACACCTAAACTACTGACTGGTCTGGACATGGTCCTTACATGTGGACCTGCTCATCAGGTCTCTCCCTCTGAAGAAGTTTGTAGGACTTCACATCCTGAAGTGTTTACCTGCTTTAGCAGAGCCAGGTAAACATCCCGGCTCTGCTAAAGCCTCACAGCAAACAAACGGGTGAATTTACTGTCACCCAAAACAAACAGGACGTGAATATACATCAAACCAACACAACCATATGAATACTGTACTAACGCTCCATCAGGATGAGAAGGATAACACTATACGTTTATTTTGTGTTCGAATTCTGTTGAGACTAAATCCAGGCTCTGCTTCAGACAGACTGTTCCTGTGGCTACATCATAAACCCTTCACCCTTGTCTCTTGTCTCTGGTGATCCACAGGGTTCTGTTTTAGGGCCCTTGCTGTTGCAGGTTCCTCTTTTGGTTAACAGTCTCATGAAAGCCTGGAGATGTTTCTGAGCCTCATGTTGCAGAGTTCTAGGACTCCTTGTGGTCCAACAGATGAAGCAGTGGAGTAAATGTGTTACATCTTCAGGAGCCCTGGTGTGACCTGTGACCCAGCTCGTTTGTTTTGATAGTTCAGTTAGAGTTTATGGTGTCACGCTCTGAGCCAGAGTGTGATCTTGATGAATGTGTTTCCTTTCAGACTGGTTGGATCACCTTCAGGCTGATCACACACCTCTGTGAGGTTTATCAGTCCTCTGAGGGTCTCAGCTGCTCCTTCAGAATCTACTCTGAGCTTCAGGTTCTGACTTTCAGAGCTCGACATGAACAAGGTGTACTCTAAAGAGCTTTTACATCCATACGTCCCCAGCAGGTCCCTCACCCTGAGGTCATGTGATCAGGACCTGCTGGCAGCTCATCAGAAAAGACTAGAAACTGGAGGAGAAAAGCTTTTGGTCTGATACTCTCTGAGCTGGAGGTCTGTGAACTCAGAGGTCTCCATAAAGAAGCAGCTGTAGACCGATGTTTATAAAATGACATTTGTTTAGTTTCATTGTTTTATTTGTGAAGCACTTGGTGATTTGTATCTTGAAAGGTGCTATAAAATAAATTGTATTGATTTACATTTTGACTTGAATTTTCCTGCCACTAATTAAAGGCACATCTGACCCTTTCCCTGTTTTAGATGCTCAGTATGAATCAAAGAGGCTGAAGTGGCTTTTTAGACACTGATAAGACCCAGTCTTCCTTCTGTTTCCAACAAAAGGCCTTGGATGCTGACCGTCTGACTTCCTCCCTCCCAGACGGTGAAAGGCGATGTTGTTAACGCTCTCTGTCACACATTTGAGTTCCTGATGGTTCCTCTGAGGTTTCAGGGATCCCTCAGAAAACTAAAATGTACCTTGTTCTGCGTTCCTGGACCTCCAGAATGGTTTCTTTCTTTTTTTCTGCCATAAGTGTGGACATTCCCTTGGAGAGGGATTAAGACCCAGAGAGTCTAGTTTTCTGCGGCAAACAAGACCTGTTGTTGGCTCAAATCCAAGGATACCTTCAGCGACTGGATCTTTTTATAAAGTAACTCACCGAGGTGAGCCTGGTGTCAGAGCTGGATCACTTTTTGTAGACTGACTCCAGAACGTCTTCATGGCTCCGATCTGGGGGTGATGCTGCGTTGAGGAGCATTCAGAGCGAGTGTTTGTAGGTAGTCTGTTTGCTTGTTTTCCCCATAACGATGCATTTGTAATGGTCATTAAAGTAAACGTGCAAACTGTCCAGAGTATCCTCTCAGTAAAGTAGATTTATTCTAGTTTAATTTAACTTACAAGCTTGTTTGAATGGACTTTTCCTCGATGTCGGCTTGTTTTAGTTCAGATTGAAGCGGCCATGATTGATTGTACATGGTTCTCATGTGACCTTACACTGACATCAGCCTCTCGCCTGGGTCAAGTTCTGGTTTTGTGGGTCAAAAGTAGACAGGCCTGAGAAGAATAAACAAAAAAAAAGACTCCAGACAGTCTTCAGAGTCTGTGCAGAAGCTACAGACTGGTATGACTTCACCAAAACAACCCTGGAGTTTGTGTTCTGTTCCCCATCCCAGGACGTTTTCTCTAAAGTCTTATTGAAATATAAAAAGCTGATGCAGTGTTCATGATAACTTTTGAGCTAATTACCAGATGCAGAAGTGTCTCGGGCAGGACATTTTAGAAAGATGTAGGACAATGTCCTCACATGCTGCCAATCTATATTTAATAGTAGGGATGTCCCGATATAACTTTTTCACTTCCGATACGATAAGCCTTAAGTACTGACCAATACCGATATCAATCCGATAAAATACATAATAAAAAGACATGAGGAAAAATAAACAGTCAGGCTGAAGTGACGTTAGTGTTAAGTTGGGTCTTCAATGGCCTCTAGGTGCAATGTCAGAGACAGTGGGTTCACTCTCCTGATTTAGAGCGTCTTTTAGGGACATCAGCAAATATCTGTTCAGTCTAAACACTGACAAAAAGTCAAATCAATCGCTTCCAGGTCACGTGACCAAAATACTCTAAATCCATGACTAATTGTATAACTAAACTGAGACAGTGGTTTTTAGCATGCTTTACAGAATATATACTATATGTTACGACCCTGTGGGTCTGACCAGGTCATGTCACCTGCTGCAGCTGATAGGGAACCTCTTTGGACCTGAAAAGCCTCTAAAGCCTGCATGCTAACCCTCGCTCTCTGCTCTCCTCCTCAGGTGTGCTGTGATGATTTAGCCTTTGTTTGTTTTACAGGTCAATTAGTTTTAGGTTAGATTGTATTTTTGATTAACTTTTAGATGGTGTGTCTCTCCTTCTTGTTATGACCTTCTCAGTCAGGCTGTATATTAAATATATTATTATACCAGAGGGCTCTGACATTATCTTGTCCCAGGCCCAAACAAGTCTGTCACCAGGTAAAATACTGCAGTAAACTGTTTTGATCGACGAGGATGAACGGACTGAACAAGAACTAAATTGTTAGTTTGTTTCTGAACCACTTATTGGAGAGGACTGATGCCAACACCAGTCTCACTTCTGATTCTGAATGTGAACTACATCACCAAGAAGCCCCAGAGGAAAAGAGACATGCAGCGTAGCGAGGTGCAGGTCCGACAATATGTCCATCCATTTAAAGTTTTTCGTCTGAATATATTTAAATGTTTTGGTAACGTACGACTGCCTGATGTGTTTTCACTAACACTGCTTGTGTGTTTTTGTTAAAAACAAATTAGCTTAAAATGTTTTTTTTCATGCCTCTTAACAACGCTCTAACATAGTATAGCTATAAATATATTGTGGCAATTAAAATAAAAAATGAAAGAAATCAATAAGGTGGTTCCCTCACAGTTTTCTAAAAACCTCAGCCAATCAGATGTTTTGGACTGAAAGCAGCTATTGGACAATCCGGCTGTCTGTCTCTCTGAAGCGCCTCACTTCCTCACTGATTGGATTAATGGATCCATTAATGCGTGTTGGAGCATTTTAAAGCCAAACATCCTGGAAGTGAGAGAAGGACAGAAACAGCCGGCTGTTAGCGCTTCAGTGTTAGGAAAAATACCAGAGTCCCCAAAAGAAAAAACACCTTTTCAGAGGAAAAACCAGGGCGAACATTAGCATAGCATTTCAACGGCTCGTGTTTTGCTCTCTCTTTCTACTGTGGCAATGTGCGGTCCCATGTCCGGGGAGGCGTGGCCTAGGGATTATACCTGACGGGAGGGGTGAGAGCTCTGAGATGTGTTGGTGATAGCTAGCTTGTTTGAAGATTAACAATTAGACGTTTATGCTACTGATCAACATGTCATTTCTTCAGAACTCAACATTTGGTCTCTGAGTCTCATCATTAACACCAGGCTCCCTATAGGTGAAACACCCCAAAACCATCCAGTCACATACTGGGGTGAATTCATTAAAAAGTATTAATAACTTGTATGAATGTTTAACTTTGAGTAGACAGACTTTACTATCTGACATGAAGACCCGTGACAGCTTGACTTTAAAGTCTGGATGCTTTTTGACCTGTTTTAATTGGTTCACAACTCATTAATGGTGACTTTATGGGTGGGGTGACTGTGGCTCAGGGGGAGAGAGGCTGATTTTATGATAACGAGGAACTGACTTTCATCTAATCACTCAAAAACAGACGTTATATGAGTAATTTTAATGGAAACACTGTATGAGCACCGATCACATTCATAAACTCTATGGAGCAAACTGCTTTTATGGTTTAGCTCATTACAGCTTCATGTGTAGTTAGCCTGATTCTCTTCTGCTTCTATGGCAACGACAGTTTCCTCCAACTTTCTTTGTTTTGGTCTGAGAGTGTGTCATATTCTTGGCGTTTTGTCTTTCTGAAGTCCCTCGTTCTGCTGGCTGTTGTTGGCAGGACCGACTCAGTCTGTTCTCACTGGGTTGCCAAGATTTTCTGTGACAACCAGTGTCAATGGCCAATTGGTGGTCACTCAGTCTTTTTGGAGTGATGTCTCTGATTGCTCACGCCGCCCAGATTATCTGCTGCTCAGTGTTGTGTGTTCAACAGCTGAGAGATGCACTCCCTTTACTCAGAAGCTGCTGATTGGAGAAAGGCTGGACCTCATGGCTGGATACATCCTCCATCCAGGGAGTAAAGGGTGTGTGCTGGTTGGACCTGCTCTGATGATTTTACATTCAAATAGGACAGAGGTTACATAAAGCACACACCTCATCCTTAAACCTACAGAATCTATTATTTTCCTTTAAAGCAGTGTTTCCCAACAATCACGCCATGAAAGCAAATACGCAATCTGAAAATAAATACTGCAGGTTCAGAGTTAGAGCTGAGCACACGTTAGCTCTAAGTTAAAGGCTTTCCACTGGTTACTTGTTAGTTTTAAAATTCTTTTATATTTCATGAGATGCTTATCTGCCTCACACCAGAATACCTCGGTGAAACGTTTAAAATTAATGAGCCTGTCCTGCTGTTTCTAAATGGTTGGTGATGCTGCCTTTGTCCCTCGGGACTCAAACATTTAGAGACGTTATCCAGATGAAGAGCTGAAAATACTGAGGTTTTGTAAAGACAACACTTTTGAATGTAGTTTGTATTTGATGACATGTGTTTATACATGCAAATCTTGATGTTTCCATTCATTCAATTTTCTAAAGTTTTGATGTATTTTTTTAAAATTTGCAGATGTTTATTTTGTTATGAACTCACACTGTTCTACGACGTGCACGCCTCTGTCACTAATTATTCATCTTATTGTTTTCAACATTTTTCTTTTCAGAATGACTGGTTTTAGTATTTATTTAATTCTTTATTAATCAGTTTGATCTCCGTAACCTTTACCTTTAGAAAACAGAATCCCTTAACGTCATGGTTGATTAACTGGCTGATTGATGGTTTGTTTGACCTGTTAAAACATTTTATTTTTTCACCCATTAAATTGATTTCCTTGAGTCTTGAGCTGCTTTAGCACATTGCTACTACACATGGTGGGAAACATGCCCTGAAAGGCTAATCCATAAACACGCCCAACCCGTGCAGGTGAACGTAGCGACGCTCCTGGAGGAGGAGACGCTAACAGAGCAGGAGACAGATCTCTGAGTCAGTCTCTTCAGTTTCTGGTGTTGTTCAGCTGCTTTTCCCTCAGGCTGCGACACATATTGTTCCAGTGCTTGCAGACACTTTATTCCCTGTGTACACGCTGAATTTAGATGCTGTTTGTGTGTCTCTGAGCCCTCTGTTAATGACTACACAAGAAACTAAAATAACATATTAGAATGTGCTCATAGAAGTTTAGATTACTCTGATTTTGAACCAGTCATCAGAATGTGCACCTGTCCGTTTATCATATATTCAATATAATATCTTCTTCCTTTATAACTGGGATGAAACCAGATGAGACCGTAGTCACTGCTCCCTTAATGGTTCATGTGGTTCTGATCCGAGGTGAGTTCTGGTCAGAGGAAGACTCTGCCCTCCTCTCTTTATTTCTGACGTTTACAAATCGTTCATGTTGCATAGATGAAAGTAGCACATAAGGCTGGCCTTAAGTCCAGACAGCACAGAAAGCTCCCCACGTTTCCAATTAGCGCGCTGTGAGCCGACCAGCCTGAAGATCACAGAGTGTTTGTCACCTTTTAAACATCCGATGATGCTGTCAGATTCTCTCCAGAAGAAAAAGCTGGTGCTTTAAACGGTGTGGGCGTTTGATCAGATAACATAGGCACCTTAGTGGACCAGAAGGCTTAAAACAAAGGATTCTATATCTGCAGAAATAGTGGTGTTAATGAGCAGTCAGACATTTCTAAAGAACATGCAAAATATCCCTTCTCACAAAGGTGTTTCATGTCTAAGATATTGCGTTTTGAATTATCTAAATGGTTCATATTAGGGTTAATATAGCAGCAGTACATTCAGAGCATCACACTCCCTGCATCTCAGCAGAGACAGAAGACAAGGACGGCTATTATTGTGGACTCTTCTTCTCCTTCCAGATCGTCTTGGAGATCCAAGTCTCCCAGTGAGTTTTGGGTCAGCCTCTGCTCATCCTGATGTACCTGGTAAAACTCTAAAGAGAAGGACTATCCTCATCAGGCTGCAGCTGCTACACCCCAACATGGAGGAGGAGCAGATCTCACCACCCTGCTGAGGAACCTCCTCCCACCAAGGGCCACAAATCAACAGCAAAACGGAAACGTTCCTTTCCTTCACTGATAAGAGAAAAGAGAACCTTGTGACCCCTTTTCAGCCTCAACCTCCTCCACCTGAGCCCCCACCCTGATCACCTACAGGGATCACAGCATCCTGCTCCAGGAGCTCAGCGTTTGGAAGCTGATTGGCTGCATGAAGCTCAGAGTGAGGCTAAAGAGCCTCCTGCCAGGAGGAGTCTGTGTGATGTTCAGTTTGATGGTTATAACACCTCTCATATCTGGAAGGAGAGAGCTCCACTGATGGGAGTGAAGTCATCTGATCCCAGATGGGATTTCAGGTGTTTACATTAGTAAATGTACACTTTGGGAGGTTTTTGATCCCTTGTTTCTGAGTTCATGTGGGAATGAGATGCAGAAACGCATTTTTTTATCCTATTAAAAAACAAAAATTCACAACCAGCTGAGACTCGGTGTTGTTACTGCTAAAGCTGAGACAGCCCTCTGACAGAATGCAGCTTTTGGATTTGGGTTTTTACTCATGATTTCTGTAAATCAATGCAAAAATACACAATGCATTATGTCTAAATGACATTTTAGCATTTCTTTTAAAACATGTTGATTTATTCATTGATTTATTTATCCACTGGTTGTAGAAGGCCAGTCTAGGTGGGGTTTGAAATCCGATGGATGTTTCACCACCATGTAGATGTCTGAACTCAGGGAGATTCATTATAGCTGGGAAATGGAATCGTAACTTACTTCCGCCTGTTTTCTGCTTAGTTGGACACTGATTGTGAAGGAGAGCTCTTCCCTCAAGGACGTTATCAACAGGAGTGCTCAGGCCTAAATGTGAGTTCTTTGCATCTGAAAAGTCCCGCTCATCCATCATCGGTGAGAGTGAAACTCTCAGCAGTGTCTGTGTTTCCCAAATTAAATTCTCCACAGTGGCTGCGTCAGAGGACGATTCACTCTGTGGTTCTGCAGCGGGGACAGGATCCTGAAATGAAAGGTGTCACAGATGTAGGTGATCTGGAGCTCTCTGCTCCACTGGACACTCCACAGTCCTGAGTGATCAAACGCCTCAGTTACAGCTACACAAGAACAACATGCTCAATTTTACAGGTCATTTGCAAATTGACTTCAAATCACGTGCAGCTTCTAAAGACATGTTTCTAAATGTTCAGAGCTCATAAAGGATGAAAGGATCTGGCGCTGTGAGGAGCTGAAGACCAAACGGTCAGATGACATTGTCAGCCTCTCCCTTTTAATGGTGAGGATTATGAGATCATCTCCAAAACTAATGTTTCTTCTTTCACTGTCTCTCCTGCTCCGCTCTGCTTTATTGTTCCGTTGAAAATCCCATTCAGTCCTTTCATGCTCTCATTTGAATCACGCAGATATTTTAGTTCACCCAAGAATTGTGCCCACATGAGGACTGAGTGGTAGTCATTACAAACTGGAATCCACAGAGGTACTCAGAACAATCTGACTCTCTCAATAGTCAAGATGAAATAATTCTTAAAATATCAGGATCTTGTATTCACAGAAGTTCCCCCACTTTCCACTGTGACCTGATTAATCTTTTCATTTCTGTCTCTGGTGGAGACAATTCACTCAGCTCCACCACGGGGGCTTTGGAGAAGTTGAGACTCAGTGTATAAAACCAGCTAATCAAACAGATGAAGGGACTGGTGCACTGCAACGAAACAGACAAAGAAACAACATCTGAGGAAAACACATTCAACTTGGAGGGATAAGTTGAGAGTGAATCCGTTATTCCTGCACTGGATGAGTGTTTCATCTCCTGGCTGGTGACCTCATAAATCACAGCAACGCCTTGTCACAGGCTGCATATGTTAAACCAAGGGCTGGTCTTCATCTGAATACGGCTGCAGGCCCACAGGACTCTCCAGCTATCCAATTATTTCCAAACAAAACAAAGAACAACAATCATTTCCTCTAGAAGCATCAAATGTTTGCTTCTGCTCATCTCTGTAATCACATCATATTTGTACTGCTCCTCGACAGAGATCCAGCTCTCCAGGATGGAACGGCTGAATTAAACAGGAGGACGAGTGGAGCAGCATCTTCATCAGCTGCTGCCTCCCTCCGCTGAGCGCGCAGTGTGGAGCCGTCAGCTTTCACTTTCACTCCAGTGCCAGAAAACAAACATTAAAGCCATTAAAGCTCCACCTGATGCCTGCTGCAGGCCTCTGTCTCACACACCAACATGCGAGGGCTTTCCTCACTGCCACCACACTCTGTGGACTCACACTTCGTCACAATCGCACTGTTTCATTTGACATATTTAATAATGGATGGAGCTGCTGCAGCCAGGCTGCTCTTTTCTTTGCACTCATCACCTAGAGCCATTAGCCATTTTGTCCAGTAAAAATGAATCCAGTACATTTGTGTCACGGACAGTTCAGTCAAATACATAAAGACTGAAGTTCGTCTACAGAGCGGCCATCACATGAACCCAAAGCACCGCCTCCTCTCAACGAGCTGAAAACGTTTGGATAGCGATGCTTCCTGGTTAAACACACACACACACACACACACACACACACACACACACGCACACACACACACACACACACACACACACAGCCCTAATCCCAGGTCAACAGAGCACTGATTACTATAACTCGACTGTGAGGAGGTTGATGTTTTAATTTTTTAGGATGTTATGGATAGTTGTGACATCCTGAGCCCTCTCACTGCTTTTCCACTCGTCCTCCACACCGATGGGACTCTCTGGTGTAGAGACTGGCTGCTCAGACAGGAAGACCACAGGGTTTGGCTGCTCAGACAGGAAGACCAGGGTTTCATTACTCCTGAACCTGAATCCTGAACCCAGCATCAAGCCGCATGCCTCTATAGAACATGAAGTCTGTACAGCGTTGACATGTACGCTTCTCCTGGTACATCTCCCTTTGTCCTTAATGAAGGAAGCTGCAGCTTTACTGGGTGTTTTCCCATTAGTCATCCTCTGCCCTGCGGCAGCACTGGGGACTCCACTGGGGACTCCAGCACAGCGTTCTGCACCACTGAGGCTGTTTGTGTCTCTGTCTGTTAGCTTTATTTGGACCAGAGGAAAAAGACGTCACATTCTTGGAAACTGTGTTTGGTTTATTTTAATCCATACATCAGTATCTTAGTAGTTTGAACCCTAGGGGTCATGGCCTCTATCATACCCTGGTGATTTATTAACAGGTTTACATGTTTGGGTTTGTTTTCACAGTGTTTGATTGTGATTATGATTGTGAGTGTTTGTTGTGATGTTTTGAATTGTATTTTTGAGGTTTTGTTCCCTGTCCTCTCGTCTGGAGGACACAGTGTTCATCTTGTCCAGGTAAACTCTGGAGGACAGGTCTATGTGGGTCCTGTGGTTCCTCTGTGTGCTGGTCCATCCCAGATGGAGCCCAGACACGTTGGTCCCTCCTCCACGTCCTTCACATGGTGGACGTCATTTTCTGGGAGAAAAGTGTAAATGGCTCTTAACATGTAATGGTTACATAGATTCAACCTCAATACCAGTTTCAACTTTGTGAAAGTTCTCAGGTCATAAATCTAACATGAAAAAGACAAATATGTATTACCATCGCCTCTCGTCTGGTATTTAGTCCCAAAAAGTTCATTTGTCTTTATCCACTGCATGCAGATGGTCTCTGGTTGCATGAAGCAGCTGCTGTGATTTTCGTTGTTTGGCCTGTAAAAGTAGCTGTTTGTAAATCACGTCCAGAGAGTGGAGCCGTACCGATGGATACGGTCTCTAACACCTGCTGGGGTCACAGGAATTCAGCGTAGGTAAAACAATCAAATGTTTTGTATTCACACGCCTTTATGTGTTCGATCATGTGGGAATAAAGATATTTATGCTGCATTCAAGTACATCATGTAAACTCAACAATCCACACTGAAAAAAGCAGCCAGGACAGTTAGATGAGAAAAGCAGACTCCCTGACTTTAGATAGATAGATAGATAGATAGATAGATAGATAGATAGATAGATAGATAGATAGATAGATAGATAGATAGATAGATAGATAGATAGATAGATAGATAGATAGATAGATAGATAGATAGATAGATAGATAGATAGATAGATAGATAGATAGATAGATAGAGATTTATTGTCATTCGACCCATTTACAGGATGAACTCTTGAGGTCTTGGTGTAGCATACATAAAGTAAAATTTAAATTAAAACAATGTAAGTGAACAAGACAATAAAAAAGACAATATAAAAGGGACATGATTTTCTTTTAAGTTACATTTAAAGTGAAAGTGAGTAATGCATTTCATGCTCTAAACTATAAAAGCGGCAGCTCATCTAAAGTGAGTAGTGCATTTCAGGTCTCAGGTTCACAGTACAGTTAAAATGGTGGAGCTGTTCTCAAGTCTGACTGCATCCGGATAGAAGCTGTTTCTCAGTCTTGTTGTTTTTGCTTGGATGCAGTGGAGCCTCCTCCCAGAGGGCAGTGGGGTGAACATTTTTTGGGCAGGGTAGGTGTTATCCTGGAGGATGCAGGTGGCTCTGTCCCTGCATCTGGAGATGTGAATGTCTTCCATGAATGACAGGCACCTGATGATCCTTTGTGCTTGCTTGACCACTCCCTGCAGAGCCCTCTTCTCTGCCACTGTGCAGCCTCCATACCATACGGTCAGGCAGTGTGTTAGTGTAGCTCTCCACTGCACAGCTGTAGAAGGCCCTCAGGATATTGGTGTTTAGTCCCGTCCTCCTTAGTTTCTACTTCCTGTCTGCATGCCAAAATGCAGAACTGAAGTCCAGGAACAGAAGCCTTACATTTGAGTCCCCGTTCTCTCTGTGGTAGAGGGCCTGGTGGATCACGGTGGAGATGGCATCAGCTGTGGACCGGTTCTGCCTGTATGCGTATTGCTGTGAGTCCTCAGCTACATCGATGGTCTGATTTAGGTGTTTCATCATCAGCCTCTCGAAGCATTTCATGGTGATAGGAGTCAGTTCAACTGGGCGATAATCACTGTGACAGGATGTTACTGAGGACTTTGGTACAGGAATGACTGTGGATGTTTTGAGGCATGATGGGACTCTTGCCTGAGACAGTGAGATGTTAAAGATATCCACCAGAACCTGAGACAGCTGGTGAGCTCAGTCCTTCAGAACCCTGCTCGGGATCCTGTCTGGTCCTGAAGCCTTTCGTGGGTTGATATTCTGCAGCACGTTCCTCACTTCTGCTGTAGAAATGTGAATATTTGGGGGCTTGTCGGGGGAGGTGGAGAGATGGAAGGGAGTGGTGGTGTTGGAGGCTTCAAACTGGGCGTAGAAGGCATTCAAGGTTTCTGGTTGCTCTGAATGCACAGGACGCTGTGCAGCAACGTTTTGTACAGTCACTGATGCATCGGAGGCCCCTCCACATACTCAGTGGGTCTTTGCTGTTGAAGTACTCTTCAATCTTTAGTGCATTTGTGTACTTTGCTTGCTTTATTTCTGCTCTCAGGTTCCTTCTAGCTGATTTCGGTGTTATTGGAACTTCGTTTTTGAATGAAGCATCCCGGGTTCTCAGTGAAGAGCGCGCCTTGGCATCCAGCCAGGGTTTCTGGTTTGGCCTGATGGTGATGGTCCTGCTTGTGGTCACATTGTCCACACAAGTGGATGTAGCCGTGGACAGCCGATGTGTACTCCTCCAAGTCCACCTCATCACCTGCTGTTGACGCCTCCTTGAAGATCTGCCAGTCTGTGGTCTCAATACAGTTCTGAAGCGTGGACAAAGCTCCCCCTGGCCACACAGAGATGGTCTGTGTCAGGGTGTCTCTGATCCTTGACAGTGAGAAATGGGTCAGGGCCATTAGGAGGGAGATGTGGTCCGATGTGCCGAGGCGGGGGCGGGGTACTGCCTTGTACTCTCCAGAAGTGTTTGTAAAACCTTTGTCCAGGAGGTTTTCTCCTCTTGTGGCAATGTGAACATTTTGATGGAAAGAGGAGAGGACATCCCGTAGGCTCACGTGGTTAAAGTCACCCGCTACCACAAACAGTGAGTCTGGGTGTTTGGTTTGAAGAGAGCTGATGCTGTCGTGTAGTTTCTTCAGAGCATCGTTAGCATTAGCTCATGGGGGACGTATACAGACACAATAAACACTACTGTAAATTCCCACGGCAGATAGTGAGGGCGGGATTTCACGATTAAAAATTCGACAGCTGTTGAACAATGTCTCTTTGCTTCGGAACACATCGGACACCAACCTTTGTTAACATAGATACAAAGTCCTCCTCCTCTCGTCTTCCCAGAGAGCCGCTGGTCCCTGTCTGAGAGGAACAGCACCCTCCTCTAAAGCTCAAAGACGGAGTCCAGCATGTTGTTATTATTATTATACTTAGCAGCTCCTTATGACATGAGCTGATTCAGAGCGTAACCATAGCAATGGAGGAACAGAGCTTGACCTCTGTTGACCCCAGTAGCAGAGTCAGCTGCACTTCCTACAGCAATCTAGGTCCACCTTCACCAGCCTCTACAAGTTACATCTCCACCTAACGGGAAGAAATTCAGATAAAAGACTGAAACAGTTTCTACACAAACTAACAATTCAACAACAACATGACAAAGTAGCTACAAATTCACAAAGATCCATCCGTCCTCCAAGCTCCTTCGTCCAGGAGCTGGTGTTTATCTCCAGAAGTCATGGGGTGAGTGTTGGGGACTCCCTGGACAGGTCTCCAGTCCATCTCAGGGACACACAGATAACAAAACACACAATCACTCACTCACTCACTCACTCGCTCACTCACTCACTCACTCACTCACTTACTCACTCACTCACTCACTCACTCACTCACTCACTCACTCACTCACTCACTCACTCACTCACTCACTCACTCACTCACTCACTCACACCTAAGGACACCAGCTGACCTAATATATTTTTAGTGGGGGGGGGGGGGAATCCATGCATGATGAGAACATCCAAACTCCATGCAGAAAGGATGCAGTTGGGAATCAAACTAGCAACTGTCTTACTGCTACTTCACACTGGATGCGGTGTGGTTGCAGTCCGGTGACCACACCGCAGCTGCAAGAAATTTACTCCACACCGGCTGCTGTTTTGTTAAGAACGTCTCAGATACTTTGCTTCTGCAGGAACGCCAAATCTCGGTGGTTCACGCGAGAACAAGTACGTGTATAAAGAGCAGCTGGTAAGAAAAGCTAGACTCGTCTTCTCTTCCTTTTGTTGAGGATTGTTTATTCACTTGGCTTGTTCTTCAGTGGGTAAGCACTTTGTATAGTTCAATGTTGTGCTTAAATAAATTTTATGTTGTTTCTTTGTCTTTTAAATATCCAATTTGTGTTAACTTTAGCAACGTAGCTAATGGTTTTATTTTGAAAAAAAAAAAACAGATTCACATCGCCTGCTAGCATTTCACTTCCTGTTTGGAGCACGTAATGGCAGCGTCTCAATACTTGCACTTCCACCCTTGCGCCCCTCAGTTGCGCGTTCCTGCGGAGGTGCGCGAGTGCTTAGGATGTCTCGATTCTCCTGGCCGTAGAATCCGGACCTTGGCCCCACCCCCTTTTCCACCCTCGCTATGCACTTCGCCGAAGTCCGCATGGGTGCACACTTCAGCGAAGGGTATTACCCATAATTCCAAGTGCACTTCACTGAAGAACGTAGGGTGGAAGTGCGAGTATTGAGACGGGGCCAATGTCTTTGCCTTGATGATGATCTGCATGCGGCGTCCAGAAAAAATAGACTTGTTGCTGAAAGTTAACTTTGCTCCACACCGCAACCGCACCTGGTGTGAAGTAGCCTTTACGGTAATGTGAGGCAACTGTGCATTTGTAATTGCAGATTAATTACTCAGAAATAAGGTTTAAAACACATGGAAAATTTTTTAGATACATTATAAAAAAATAAATATTAAATAATAAAATCTAATGTTTTGAGTGGTCTGTCTCTGAAGAAGGCCCTGAGGGTCCCCTCTGAATATAATATGAAAAGTCAGTGTATTTAAGGATAAAGACCAAAGTAATTCATTATGTAGAGGTTTTCCATAGCAGAACCTCAGTTTGTTATAAATTCAGCCCAATGTTCAAGTTAAACTATCACCAAAACAAAATGCACTGAAAAGCTGACTTTTCTCATTTTTTAATAAACAACAAAGAAAAGAAAAGAAAAGAAGCAGAGCCTTTAGGCTCCGGTTTAGGATGCATCACTCAGGAAAACCTCATCCAGAATTAAAGCCCTGATTCTTAAACAAGCTTCATAGAAACAATGGGAACAATGCTGCAGAGGATGTCTTCAGCTGGACTCCCAGAGCTGAACGTGCACTGTCAGCATCACATCATGAAACATGTATGTTTCCAGAAGCACTGAACCAGTGGCTGAAGCAGTGCTACCACATGTGGAGACTCCTTAATGAAACAAATTGGCTCTTTTGACATGATGCTGAATTAAAGAGGATTCAGAACTGGAACAACCAAACGCCTCCAGCAAGCAGCAGCTGTGAAGAATTCTGTGTGAAGAACATCTGCCCACACGTGTGTGACGAGAATGTCAACCTGGATCCAAGCTGTTCTCACCCCCCCCCCACCCCATCTCTGGACCATGCTTCAGGACCAGCTGCTGCTGAAAGGTGGACCATCATGTTTTTGATGTTCCTCCACAAATAACTGATGAACTTTTGGAGTCATCATTGATAAAAATGGCCGCCTTAATGAACATTAGCAAACACAGACATGTCTCCGGCTCAGTCAGTTTTATAGACATGTAGCTATAACTTCCTGTTGTAGCTGAGCATGCTGTCATTATAACATCAGAGGACCTTTCTTTCAAACACTGTCATGCCTGGACTGATGGACCTAACTATGATTTTATTTATTAGTTTATTATTTGTGTGTCTGCCTGAGGGCTGTAGTCTGGTGTTGAGGTGAAAGTTAAAGTCTCCAGTGTCTTGAAGTAGGATCCTGTCCAGATCTCCATCCTAACAAAGAGTTTAAATGTGTGTGAACAGGTGACATCATAGTTCTGTAGCTCCGCCCACATCTCCAGAACCAATCAGCACACAGCGCTGAGACGTTGATCATATATAAGCTAATGTTTCATTTGGGGACTAACTTAAATTGAATGAAATCATGAAAAACTCTATAGCCTGTTGATTCCGATCTAAAGGAAAATTCAATTATTTTATAAACACATGATTGTCAGCATCAGAATGATAAAAATATATTTACAAACTTAAATCCAGCCCCTCCAATACAGCAGTAGTATAAAGAGAACGTAGTTAAAACAATCGAGCTCTGAATGAACCTGGAGAGGGTTTTAGTTTTTAGTCCTGATTCTCTGATTGAACTGATGATATCAGAATCAATTCATAGAGGAGATTCAATTAATATTATTTTAATTTAATCAGTGATTTAAAGACAGAATCAGACAGAAATAAAGTCTCAGATGGTTCTGATCCAAACAGCAGCAGGTCCTAACCCACTGGTCTACTGGAACCTGGAATCTGTGATGGACTAGAGACCTGTCCAGGGTGTCCAGGGTGTCCCCCACCTCTCACCCCTAACTGCTAGAGAGAGAAACCAGCTCCTCACAACTGTCACTGGATAAAGAGGAAACTGCAGGCTGTTAGTCCCAAAAAGCAAAACAGCTTTTCAGCTGGCAGAAAACAAAAAACGTTTGGACGTAGAAAGAGGAAAAACCTGGGGGAACATTAGCATAGCATTTCAATGACTGGTGTTTTGCTCTCTATTGTTACTGTGGCAATGCGCGGCCTCAATGCGCGGCCTAGAGATCATACCTGACAGGAGGGGTGAGAGCTCTGTGACATGTTTTGTTTATTAAACATCACTATGGCTGAACATTAGACCAATACTTGTGTTGATTGAGTACGTATTGTAGTTTCATCCATGTTGGATTTTTTTTGTGTTACTTTTCCTGTTTAATGTCAAAACAGCCTATGGAACGTTTGAATTGATTAATGTGATTCTAATTTCCAACTTATTGACCTAAATTACTTAATACTTTTGAATTTAAACTGACTAAAACAAGACTCAAACCTATTTGAGTTTCATCGACTAAAACTGGACTAATACTATCACATATAGACAAATATATCACATATAGATCAAATCAACAATGATCATATTAAACCCCTCAGATATCCATTAACTGGGTGTTAATCACTCAGTGTTTAATATTACCACTGATGTCACAAAGAACATGAGTTATTATTAACTTTGTATTTTGGTAAAACAGTAAAAGTATTTCCATTAAACTTGTGATTAATTTAAAGAGCTTGTTGAGTCAGAACCCTGCAGGCCAGTGTTCATTACCCAGAATTCATGCTGATATTTATTACACACAGAGTAATGGAGGTGTGTGGAGAGTAATTCCTGAAACCTGACAGAACAAACGTGTGTCTGTGAAGACAAATAAGTGTTCCTGATCAAATGGTTTCAGAAGGACTGCGATCAGAAAGAATCCATCTAAATAACGACAGCAGAAACAGGATTTATTGACTGAGAGCGTCAGGAGAGCTGCCGACGTCTCTGGAATACGAGCACATCAGAAACGTCTGATCTGACAGAGTTATTACACTTTATGACACGTCCTCATCAGCTCTACATCTGACAGCCACTACATCCATTCAGTTGCTTTTTCTTCTTTAGTTCAGACAGGAGTTTAGTTTCACACCTGGAAACAGAAAGCTGTTCAATCCACATCTGTAGGTTTGACTTTTTCCTGGAGCTGCTGTTAAAGTTGATCTGTATCTAAAAGATTATTAAAGGTCGAAGAAAGATCCTGTCCCCAAAAAACATCTCCTGTTAGGTTCATCATGTTTAGTTTCACTGAATCTGAGATAAACTGAAGATTATAGAGAACGTCTGCCTGTTTCCTCCAGGAGCCAATGAGGTTAGAACAACGCTTCAGCCAATCACGTTCAACCCTGACGCTCCGTGGCCCGGTCAGCTTCTCGTAGTGGACTTTCTCCAGGTCCCTGCTGACCAATAGAGACCAGGCTTACATCATTCTCCCAGCCTGAGCTGTCTGAATGAAATGCATACAACTGCAGCACAACAACAACATTTCTAATTCATGTTTATGTCTTTATTTATGTGTTTTACCCAAAGCATTGTTTGGAATTTAGCAAACAAAATACTTTATATGAAAAATAGTTTGCTTTCTAAATAAACCTGTTGAAAAGCAGTTAAACTTTTGTAAAAAACTAGAAACCTTTTATGTTTGATTGAATATTTAACAAGCAAAACAAAGAGACAGAGGAAGTCGCTGCAGATCAGTAGGCTTTAAAATGTTTGAATCAAACCATCCTGTCTAAAACAACAACAGGACCTCCAGCTTTCTGTTAAAAACAGTCATATTCATGAGTGAGTTCAGGGACAGGGTGATTTTCCGAGGCCTGTAATGGAGGAGGCAGGTGGCACAGCTGCAGGAATCATTCTGGGACACCAAGCTCCATCCAGAGCTGTAATGTATTGCAAGCATGCTCTCATTTTGAGGGAGATTTGTCATAATATCAAGTCAGTCGTATGCTTTCCCCAGTCGTAGAAGCTTTTCCTCGCCCACTGGGTCATCCTGTCAAACACAGAGAAACACACTGTGTGTCATACCCGCGCTCCACCATCTTAGATTACTGAGGGAGAGGAAATGGAACGACCTTGGCTGAAAATCACAGAGCTGAACAAGTTGGAGCTGGGGATTCAGCTGCTGCAATTAAGTCCATGTGACTGAGTGGATGAGTGTGTGCACGTAGCAAACACAAAGAAAAATCCTCTGCTCTCAAACCGGCAGAGAGTAAATTTAATGATGGATGTAGCAGAATGCTGAGCCCTGAGCTTTACTCACACTGAAGAAATACTCATTGATCTTCATACATGATAAATGAAGATCAATACAGCCTATAAAGATAGCCCACATTATTAGACCTTGTATAGGTTCATAATTACATTTGTCAAAATGGAAACCTGATTTGACATCAGAATAGAGGATCTGCTGGTGGCTGTGACCAATAAGGAAAGTAGAGTCATCTATGTTTCAGTTTTAGGTCTATGATCAACATCTTTACAGACGTGAACATCAGAAACTGATATCTGTTATCAAACTAGATTAATATTTATTAATAAACTCCTTAAAGCCTCATAGGCTACGTTCACACTGCAGGTCTTAATGCTCAAATCTGATTTTTTAATCAAATCCGATTTTTTTTGTCTGGCTGTTCACACTACAACTGAAATGTGACAGCAAACAGTCTCCAGTGTGAACGAATCACGGCCCCAAAGCGGCCCGCATGCGCAGACGATGACAAGACGTCACACATAACGTGCTCTGTTTACGGAAGTAAAATGGCTTTTGCGATAGACTTGAACATGGCCCAATTACGGTAAGATCTCTTTAAGGCTGAAATACACCAGAGACATCAGCGCTGCACCACGTCGCGTTTGCACCGTTATTTTGATTAAAAACCATTTTAGTCCGTCAGATCACTCATCACACGGGACCGCCACAGCGCTTCCCAGAAACGCGAGTCCACGCCACGGCGCTAAGTTCACTTGAACAGAATTGTCACGTAATATATTACTAATCAAGTCCTAAACCTCACTTTCTGTCCACCGACTGCCTCTGTCTCCAGTATCAGCTCTATGCGTTGGAGCGTTTCCCTCCGCCGGCGCATTTAGTGGTCTGTCTCCTGTCGGTCACGTACGAGGCGGATTCAATGCGACATGTCCATTCAGACTGGAGTCGCTTCCAAAAACATCAGATACGTATCCGATTCAGGACCACATATGAAAGTGACCTGGGTCGGATTTGAAAAAATCGGATCTGTGCCGTTCAGACTGTCTTAAAAAAATCAGATATGGGTCGCATGAGGGAAAAAAATCAGATTTGAAGCGCATTTGGCTGCAGTGTGAACGTAGCCTGAGATTAAACCTGCACTAACTGTGATATTTAAAATCAAACACAGACGTTGCGTAAAGGAGCCGCTAACGTTTGCTGACATTCATCATGTGAAAACAGGAAGTAGCAGCAGTAACCTCTGAGTCTCACACTGACACCCAGCATCCAATCAGAAGGCAGGACTCCCTTCATGTTAAAGCACATGGGTCTGGTTGTTGACTTGAATTTTCACTGCCTGAACAGTAGGATATAGATTTAAACTCAACAACAGCCTCATCACTCATTGGTTCAATTCAAAGTTCATGAGGAAATTTAAAGCATTAAAACCCATTTTTGAGACAATGTATATAAATATTACAGCTGTATGTTTATTGTCAAATATTTCACCACAGTAATAGTATAAATACATAGTTTACAGCTTTGCTGTTACTTTGCAGACAGTAATGTTTTCTTTTGCTTTTAAATCAGATAAAGTCTGACAGAGAATATAAAAATAACAAATCATCCTTGGAGTTATTTTTCTGCATTTGACTCATCCATGAGGGGGGGGGGTGAGCTGCTATTTGAGGGGGCGCTTCAACACATGGCCTGGGGATTGAACTGCTCACCTTCTGATGACCATTCTGTCCTCCTGAGCCACAGCGTCCTCACCATGCCTTTTCAACAAAAGCATGAAATCAAAGCATCAAACACTAAAAAGTAACTTCTTCCATTTCTTTCCTCAGAAATCAAAGTTCAACACAGGAAACCTTTAACTGACCTTCAGCCCTCAGAGTAAACATGGACTGAGGGCTGTGTGAGTGCAGACCTTTAAACTACCAGTAAAACCACCTGTGAGGCCTTCAGGTTCTCTACCTCAAACATGTCTGAGGTTCATTTCATAAACAAACAAAAAGCTTCAGACCTTCACAGTGTTCAGGTTCAGTGTTCTGGGTCTGAGGGGGCAAAGATAAACTTCAGCCTGAAACACACTGGAGACATCTGTCAGCGAGTCTTGTACTCTCACAGGACCGTTCCTAAAGCAGCGCGACATAGAATGGTGATGCAAAATCACATGATATTCACAACATCACGTGAGAACTGAGAGCAGGAAGCTGGAAGGCAATCTTTGTGATCAGAGCTGCCGTCGTGTGTTGTGGGACTTTTTAATTCTAATTCCTTCAAAATGGGTAAGTAAGCTAAGTATTATGTATAACAGTTAAAAGCTATCACTACTGCAAACAAGTAACAACACATTTATGTGTGCCGTAATAGGATGTACAACCAAGAACGCTTAGAGACGGTCCTGCAGAGGGCTGATGGATCTATGGTGGGTTTTTAGAAAAGCACTGATTACAGCATGTACCTGAAGTTAAAGAGCTGTTAAAAGAAGGGCCAATAACATGGAACCCAGTGATGATGGAATAATGTCTAAGACACGTGACGCTGAAGTCAGAGACGGACTCAGACCTGTTTAGAACAGTGAGCTGGGTCCAGGCCATGAGAGGCAGCGATGTGTTAAACTGGTTCTGACTGGATCACATCTCACACTGACCTGCAGGTTGAGCTGGGGATGTGACTTTGGTAATAATCAAATAACAGTTTAGGTTTGCAGCCTGTTAAAAACAATGTCGAGACAAAGCTGGCTCTGGAACCTTGAGCCGTTTTGTTGAAGGGAGATAGAAGGTGTTTCAGATGGACACAGAGACCAGCTGACTTCATAAGTGAATCCCATCATTCATCCAACACACTGGGTGAACGAGTTACTCTGGTTTTAATGGGAACTTCCTGAATGTTCATTAAAAGAGTTTGATCAAATCATCAGGTAAAAACAGGTTAATGACCAGAGAGGAGTCGTTTAACGGAGAGAGCTGATTAAACCACGAGTTTTAAACGTCTTCAGGTCTAAAGAAACCCAACAGAGGTCAGAAATGAAACTATCACCACAAATATTTAAATCCAAGCTAAAAACCAGCTCTAAGGCGAGACCTTTGATGTGTAGGTCCATGCTGAGTAGAATTAAAAGACTCCATTAGAGAGTGATGACACTGAGCAGAGGGATCAGTCACTTTACATGGAAGTCAAACTCACCAGGACTATCAGCCTGGACAGATTGATGTGGAGGTTAAAAGTCTCTTTACGAAGGAGCTGTTCTGACCAGAAGGCCTCAGTAAAGAGTTTTACTTCAACAAGCTGTAGCTCAAAAGATGAGCAGCATCAATTGGAGGGTCTGTGAAGTGGACCTGAACACCAGCAGGTCTGAGGTCCAGCCTGGCTCAGATAGCTGAACCCATATAGAGGATGTAGGTAATCCTAAAGAACCAGAGCAGCTGCAGCCTCCAAATAAAAAAAAACAAACTGTGTAGAGGACAGTCAGCACAAAATTACAATCTAAAGACCAACAAGTCAACGGTGGCAGCGGTGAACCCAAACACAAGTCTTTCCATAAACTTAACCCATAAATTCGATTTGACATGTTTTTAAATCTCATTCGATCAGACCATTTGTTTGGGTTAGTTTTTTACGCTGCTGCTGCGATAGCAATAGGGTTAAGAAACAAACACCATAAATGGTTTGAGTGATGTCACCAGTGGGTGTGGTCATTACTGCAGGTTAATAACTGCTGGAACGCCACCTCAAAATGATCCAAACACCCTTTAACCTCAGCAGGCTCAGAGGAGACCCCTGTGGCGGTGGTCAGATGGGATCACAGGGAGAGCACACTCCTGGTTTGAATCCTACCTTACGGATCAGTCGTGCAATGCATCCTGGCTCGGTCACACTGCTGCCGTGCACCACCTCACCACAGGGGTTCCCCAAGGCTCCGTACTGGGACCTCTTCTCTTTGTGATTTACACCACCTCACTGCGTCAGATCATCCGATCTCATGATTTCTCCTACCACTGATATGCTGACGACACCCAGCTCTACCTGTCATTCCCACCTGATGACCTCACAGTCTCAGCGCGAATGTCAACTTTTATTTTACCAGATAAAATGTTTGAGAACATGTTCTCATTTACAAACATGACCTGGCCAAGAAGAAGGAGGTACAAACACAACAACAACAACAAAACAGATAAACACTTAAGTACAGATCAAACATAATAGGCAACAGGCAATAGAACATTTGAATGTGGGTCTGAAAAATAAATTCACATATAGACGGAAACGCCGACTCCCTCAGCTGAGTGCCAAATCTACTGCACGGCCAGAATCCTGCTCCATTTAAACAGTGCCTCCCAGCTGCCCATAGGTCCACCCCACAACAACAGGTGGAACCAGTCTGCTACTAGATCTCCTC
The DNA here is from genome assembly GCA_006937965.1 of Callopanchax toddi. Lineage (NCBI taxonomy): Eukaryota > Metazoa > Chordata > Actinopteri > Cyprinodontiformes > Nothobranchiidae > Callopanchax > Callopanchax toddi. The sequence goes on from SSNR01000288.1 coordinate 430,916, forward strand.
TCCAGTAGCCTGTAGGGACAATCTCTACTTATTTACCTGTAAACACTCCAGAAACATACTTGTTGTGTTTACTTTCTGCATCACATGGTGGCTCAGAGGTCATCCTGTTCCTCAGAGATGTCAAGAACTTTTACAAAGCAGCAAAACCTGCAGGTCCTGTAAACAAAACTACCTGAATAAACAAAGAGACCAGGTGTCGTTTCAAACAGGTCCCAGTCCTGAGGACCACAGGACCGGAACCTGACCTGACTCTGGCTGTTTCTCAGGTCTCCTCATTCTAAAAGCTGCTTCACTTTCCTCTCTACCCACTCAGGGGGCAAATATTGGCAGAACTTTGTTTCAGCAAAGGTCACACTGATTTAGCTGTTTACAGATTCATAAGACAGATAAGATGGAATCATTTTAAAGAAAATTTCAGATGTAAATACCAACCTGAGCAAATATGTGTGATTGAGATTGTAATGAGCAGAAGGCTCAGGAGGCGTCAGTCTGAGGCTCAGTTCACACACACCTGTCCTTGGCCTGGAAGCTGAACAGCATAATAAGTGTCCAAGTGTGTGTATAAAAGAGAAATGATGTATGAGTGGGTGAGTTTACTGTAAAACACTTTCAGCATGATAAAAACACAGGATTTACCGTAGTGTGAGGATAGATCCTTGTTTTACTACTTTACTGTTTCAGATCAGATAAAGTAGCCTGAGTAAAAATGGTTTCTATGGGAAACCTTCCAGCATGGCTGAATTCAAACAACAATGTCCACAGAGACTCGTTATAGTTATTACTAACACTGAATCCAACCAGTCAGCGGTTTAGGGGATGTACTGGTAGGTTGTCTGATACTGAAATGTGTTTGAAACATTTAGGTGATAAAAAAAAAAAAATAACTTTTCCCTTCCCCCAAAGCAGCAGGATCTGAAACGGGGACAGCTCTACAGCCCAGAGCAGTACAACCTAATCTAACTGTTAGTTAAACGTGTCACCGTAAAATACACAATGTCTTTACATTCAACCGTTACTAGAAAATAGGTGATGCTAAAGTCCCTCTTTGATTTCTGGGTGAAATAAAGCTCCACGAGTAACAGCGACATTTAGCTTCCTCTCAAAGTAAAAACCACCTCTGATGTCTTTTGTTTTCCTCCTGCCTCTGCCATACGGAGGGTTCACCGTCACACTGAGTAGAAACAGCTCAGATTTATTGATCTTACTGAGGAACTTCATGAAACACACTTTTATACCAGGAAGAAAAACATAAGGTTCAGACACAGGAGTCATTTGAAAACCAGCTGCGATCACACCTAGAAAGGCCAACAAGCATCAACAGTGTTGAATCAATCAATAAGCCAGACTGGGACCATAATACAGCTCTATGATAACAGCTGGTATTACTAAATGAAACACTTCCATGCTAACTATTCCAAAGGTCATCACATTTTCACCCAGAGAGCTGAAGGACTGGCTCTGAATGTCTGAGCACTGTGCTGGAAGGTGGGCTCTGTTACCGCGGTAACGGGGAAAGCATTCTCAGACCAAGTCGCTGATGACACTCCAATGCTCTGTGCAGCGTTTCGGTTTGATCCAGGAATGCAAACGCCTCTCATTTTCTGAGCTAGTACCATCTACTGACTGCTGTCTTTTCACCATGATGTTCTGTGTCTCTGTTTAAGGACAGGAACGAGGTCATTGTGAGTGCACTTAGCCAGTGGCAGAGATACATAAGCTTCACACTGAGGCTAATTCACAGCACAACCCTCCACCATCAAAGTGCTCGGCTGTGGATTTAATTGAGAGCTAAGCTCCCAACTGGGGATTCTTACACCACCGCCAGCTGACACTGGCATATCAAACCGCCTCCTCATAACTGAAGCTCTCTTTTTGCTGAGACAAAAAGCTGAGTTTTTACTTACAATTACATTCCTCCCTATCATCTCCACTGTAATTATTCCCTGCTGAGTGTCTCTGACTGAGAAACTGCTGCTCAGCCTCTAACCGCCGTGGCATTGTGTTACACGTAGACGGCAGCGAGGCCCTTTGTTACCTTCACATCAGTTTTCTTAACTCTCACATCAGTCCTTCAGTTCTGAATGTTTTGCTACTTTCTTTAGGATGTGTTCTAGCTGTTACTGTGGTAGACTCAATAAACACCAAGCACCAAGAAGAACTATCAGAGAGCGACAGGCTGAATCACTCCTAATGCTACGCAGCTTTTCATGTCATTACGCTTTCAAATAGTCACTCCATCAATGCTCAGTTCTGTTTGTCCTCCACAGTTTTTTTTAATTGATGATTATTTTATTCAGTAAATCAGAGGGGGAATAAAAAAGACAAGACAAAAAAGAGAAACCAAGGTCTTCATGTAAATAAACAATACCTCTACATAAAGTTATTGACTGAAAGGGTATAAGTTGAGGTATAACTTATTAAAGCCCACATTCATTACCACTGTCAATACAGCTGAGACATCTTTAACAACGGCATAAGCAAAGAAATATAGACAATAATGTTCCTGTGCTTGGTCATTTCCTAAAGAATTACATTTGAAACAATTTTTGAATGTTTTCAACGAGCTAGGGTTTTTTAAACTATCATGAAGACTGTTCCATAAACTCACTCCTCTAACTGAGACACATCTACTTTTTTATTGGTTCTGATTTTCTTTGTTTTGAATATCCCAGTTCCTCTTAGACTATATCCACCTTCTCTGTGCTCAAACATCCTTTGGATACAAGGTGGAAGACTTGCACGATGTGCCACATAAGGTGTGCAGATCAACAATATTGTGGAATTTAAAATGTTTAAATGTATAAAGATAGAGTTTGTAGGTCCAAATAGTTAGCATGATTCTTGATTCGAACTGCCTTTTTTGAAGTAAGTCTGTAGTTATTTCCCCATATTTCAGCACCACAGCTCAATATGGGAGAATAAAAGAGTTATAAAGTACAAGCAGTGATTTTGTACAAATCTCATTCTACTCAGTAACCCAATATTTTTGGATAATTTTAACTTTAAATCATGTATATGTGGCTTAGTTTTTCATTCACAGTATAATTCCTAAGAATTTATAGGTTTACTTGTTTGATTTCTTTACCATCATTTTTAATATACATTTCATTATTAATTTTTCTATTTCCATATATAATATATTTTGTTGTTGTCAAATTCATAGAAAGTTTATTACAATCAAACCAACCTTTTAAAGCTGTACTCAGCAAGTACTTAAAGCTGTACTCAGCAAGCATTGTTGGTAAACAATGTAGCTTTTAATGTTTTTTTAATTTCTCTTAAAGGAGATTAAAAAAACAACAAAAGAAATCAATAAAGCGGTTGTCCTGCAGTTCTCTAAAAATTTCAGCCAATCCAAAAGTTTCAGATATACAGGTCTTTCTCAAAAAATTTGCATATTGTGATAGTTCATTATTTTCTATAATGTACTGATAAACATTAGACTTTCATATATTTTAGATTCATTACACACAACTGAAGTAGTTCAAGCCCTTTTATTGTTTTAATATTGATGATTTTGGCATACAGCTCATGAAAACCCAAAATTCCTGTCTCAAAGAATTAGCATATCATGAAAAAGTCGTCTAAACGAGCTCTGAACCTAATCATCTGAATCAACTAATTAACTCAAAACACCTGCAAAAGATTCCTGAGGCTTTTAAAAACTCCCAGTCAGGTTCATTACTCAAAACCGCAATCATGGGTAAGACTGCCGACCTGACTGCTGTCCAGAAGGCCATCATTGACACCCTCAAGCAAGAGGGTAAGACACAGAAATAAATTTCTGAAGGAATAGGCTGTTCCCAGAGTGCTGTATCAAGGCACCTCAGTGGGAAGTCTGTGGGAAGGAAAAAGTGTGTCAGAAAACGCTGCACAACGAGAAGAGGAGACTGGACCCTGAGGAAGATTGTGGAGAAGGACCGATTCCAGACCTTGGGGGACCTGCGGAAGCAGTGGACTGAGTCTGGAGTAGAAACATCCAGAACCACCGTGCACAGGCGTGTGCAGGAAATGGGCTAACCAGAAACAGCGGCAGAAGTGGCGGACCTGGGCTACAGAGAAGCAGCACTGGACTGTTGCTCAGTGGTCCAAAGTACTTTTTTCAGATGAAAGCAAATTTTGCATGTCATTCAGAAATCAAGGTGCCAGAGTCTGGAGGAAGACTGGGGAGAGGGAAATGCCAAACTGCCTGAAGTCCAGTGTCAAGTCCCCACAGTCAGTGATGGTCTGGGGCGCCATGTCAGCTGCTGGTGTTGGTCCACTGTGTTTTATCAAGGGCAGGGTCAATGCAGCTAGCTAGCAGGAGATTTTGGAGCACTTCATGCTTCCATCTGCTGAAAAGCTTCATGGAGATGATTTCATTTTTCAGCACGACCTGGCACCTGCTCACAGTGCCAAAACCACTGGTAAATGGTTTACTGACCATGGTATTACTGTGGTACTCTCCTGACCTGAACCCCAGAGAGAATCTGTGGGATATTGTGAAGAGAAAGTTGAGAGACGTAAGACCCAACACTCTGGATGAGCTTAAGGCCGCTATCGAAGCATTCTGGGCCTCCATAACACCTCAGCAGTGCCACAGGCTGATCGCCTCCATGCCACGCCGCATTGAAGCAGTCATTTCTGCTAAAGGATTCCCCACCAAGTATTGAGTGATAACTGAACATCATTATTTGAAGGTTGACTTTTTTTGTATTAAAACACTTTTCTTTTATTGGTTGGATGAAATATGCTAATTTTTTGAGATAGGAATTTTGGGTTTTCATGAGCTGTATGCCAAAATCATCAATATTAAACAATAAAAGGGCTTGAACTACTTCAGTTGTGTGTAATGAATCTAAAATATATGAAAGTCTAATGTTTATCAGTACATTACAGAAAATAAAGAACTTTATCACAATATGCACATTTTTTGAGAAGGACATGTAATCCAGATTCTGGCCATTAGTTCCACAGTTTGTATAGTTTGTAGGATTCCTTAAATTGATCGAGGTCTTTAAGTTCTCTTACCAGAACCACTTTAGCTTGTTCAGGAGAAGTTCCATTCAGCTGGATGTAAACTTTGCAGTTCCTCATCCACGTTGACTTGATCTTGTTGTTCTTCCTCAGATTGTGAGCTTTGTGTGCAATTTTAGCTGTTTTCTGAGTGCGATGCTCATTCAGATTTACCTCAGATCCCTTCAGGTTCTTCCTTTGTCTCATCAGCTCATTTTGATTTTCCTATTTACTAGCTTCATAATAATGGCAGGCTTTGACTTATCTTTTCATGGGAGAGTATGACACACCGCAATGTTCTCAGCATCTAGACGTAGGTTCTTTCCGGCCAAAAAGTGCACGACTTGCCCCTCCAGTGACTGCAGGTCCCCTGGTTCTGCATCTTCGTTGATATTCCTTCATCCTGCAGTGACTCTGGCATACAAGCGAGGTTTAACACTCATCCTGGTGATGATAACATCCTCCATTTGTGTATACTGCTCCAGGTTGTCAATCCTCATTTCTAATTCGTCAATAGTCTTGTCCCGTTCCATAATTGTCTTTTTCAATAGTTTAACTTCCTCAAAATGTTTCGTGACCTAGGTCAGCTGTTGTGTTACCTTAGCCAGCTCCATTAGCCATGCTGTTCAACGACTTGTGAACCTTCTCCATGTCGTATTCCATTTGTAATACTTTCTTAGGTGGCATCGCTTTTCTTTTGCAGTACTTTATTGTTTAATTGTGTTTCCTAACTCTTCAGAGAGAAGAAAACCGTTCTTTAAGAGTCTCATAAACAGCTGTCTCACAGGGTGCCGCCATCTTGGGTTGCCAATGTAAAATACTGGAATAAAAATAGAAAACGTCTTTGAAAAGTGGACTTTTGATACTGAATGTTTACCAGGTTCTGTGAACCCAGCAGCTCCTGGTCTCATCATTACAACCTGATCAGCTGCTGCAGGATTACCTGAACCTCAGCTTTAGTCCAGTTCACTGAACATACACAATGCCTGCCTGGTGATGCTGTACCGGACCCTGAAGTGGAAACGAGCTACTACAGTCCTGCTGAGTGAGGAGTCATAGAGCTGCTCAGGGAACGCCCTTCGGACCGATGGGACAAAAGTGGAACTTCTTGGCAAATTACATCAGCTGTAAGAACACTGGAGCAAGTCAGATCTTCCAGACTATGATGGCTTGTAGCGGTGTAGCTGCCAGTAAAGGTATACATACATAGAAACACAAATAAAAGTAAATAAAAGATGAAAAACCTGAG
>SSNR01000288.1:437219-466303 GCA_006937965.1 Callopanchax toddi
AGAGACAGGTGTATGCACTCAGCACCATCAAGGAGAGACACAATCAGACATCTTGTCTTATTTGTTTAGTTGCTTTAGGTTATTTTGTCAGACATATGCTTCACTTCTTGATAAGATCTTTGTAGAAAAAATGTACATTTCATCTCAGAGCTTTAAGATGAAAATAGAACACCGGAGTTGACGTCCACTCGTTTGTCTCTAAAACATTACAGACCCAGAGCTCACCTGTACTCTGGATCATGAGTGACTACAGTTTAGTCAAATCAAATGCCAGATCTTTATATCTATCCTCTGGTTGCAGTTTTGAGTAAAAAGTCTAACAACACATTTTTGACTCATACGTTACCTAAGTTCTTTACTCATGTAAAATCACTGCTGGGAAGAAGAAAAGAGAACCTGTCAAGAAAAATGGTGTTTCCTCAAGTGCACATGTCAGCCGGGCATCTGTAAGAAAATCATAGTGAAAATAACCGTGCAATTTGATATTTCCATGCTGCCAGCTCAATGACTCATTTCGCACATCCTTCAGGAAGCACTTGCTTCATCATTTTCCTCCTCTGTCAGCTTGAGTTTCTCCCTTGACAAAGACACTTTTTTCTCCAGAGTCTGTCACTTTTATCAAGAATCCCCACAAAGTGTTTATGAGTGGCCTTCACCACTTCCCATCCTGCTTCTGAGAGCAGATTTACTGCTGGTATTGGCCGGTTCTGTGTTCTACAACAATCCAGCAGGATGAAGGATATTTGTTGAGACTTCAGTCAATGTAATGATCCTGTACAGCTGCCCCTGGTGAGGGCTCCCGTCACCAGCCTATCACACACGTCAGCACCTATAAAACCGCTCAGACAAGATGGGAAGTGAACTCTCATTAAAATGCTGTGAAGCAGCAAAAGTTACTCAGCTCTGGAATCTATGTTTAGATGTGGTTTTAGAGCCAATAATCAAAAACACAGTACAACAGTTTGATCTGTTTAGTTTGAGCTTTATGTTTTTATCTTCTACCATTGATGGTTTTAATCCATCCATCCATCCATCCATCCATCTTCTTAGTATTTTTTTATACCACACCAGCCAGAACCTCCACATCCAGCATGATCACTTCCATGATTGTCTAGATTAAAGTGATCATCCTGGTCCCGGTCCGGACTGGCCCAAAGTTACCATCACCGGGAAAATGCCCAATGGCCAGTCCTCATCCAGGACCGAGGGACCGCATCCAGACACGTATGCTTCCTCCTTTGATGAAGGTACATCCGTGGACTCGGCACACAACAGCACAGCACCTGGTCTGCACATATCATTGGTGGGCATGCAGCGCTATTTCTGCACCCTTGGATTAAATTACTGGTGGGAACCCGTCACCTCCGTCCATGCCAAATCTATACCCATGTGTTCATCCATGTCTAACTCGGTCACACTCATCTCTCTGACCTGCACAGGCCACAGTACAGAAGCTCTGACACAGGGACAGGTTATCTTTAGGCACAGCCTCAGTGATCCTCTGTTCATGGTTTGGACCAAGTCATTGACCACGTTATCCTTCACCATGTCTTCTGTACGGTGTAGAACATCCTCAGGGAAACATCACCAGGCATCAGAGCAAACAGCCTCAGATTTCAAACCATGGACAAAAGAGCATCAGGTTACATTCAAAAACATCAAACTTCTGATTAAAAGTCTAGAAGGCATTTACACTTACATCATGCATCATCAGCACCAATGAGACACTAGCTAGAATGAATCAGCCAAACGAAAACAGTGTCAGTCTGATTCAGTTTATCAGCTTTTGTTCTGATTTACTGTTATGTAAATAACACATGCTAATATAATGGTAGTAAAAGCACCAAGAAACGGGATAACTACTTAAACTTACCGTAATGTCATTAGGAATCAAACTGATGATGTCAGTGATGCAATGTTCTGCTACTGACAGGCGTTGATGACACATCTGGAACTGGGACCGGCGCCACCTGCAGGTAGGGTGACCAGATCCAAACTAACATGATGTGGGACAAAGAGCATGTTGGTGTGGGGCATGTTAAACCCAGGTCTCACACATGAATAACTGTTTCTCTCCCGCTGTGCCACACGCCAATTGTTCCCTCTCACTCTGTTTTTGCTCTATATCACTCATTCCAATGTAACTGCAGAACAGGAATAACCATAATAACACTATGCTGACCTGAAAGAGCAGGGGCATCAGAAGCATAAAAAATGTGGGGGGGACGCTTCCCCATTCAAAACAATGTATGGCGTAGATGCAATTTTCTTTTTTTTCTTTTTTTTTTTGCATTCTGGTGCATTTAACAAGTCGTTAAAAATCTATTTTTCCTACAGTAGTAAAAACTGAACTCAGCTCAGTAACAATTTCAAAGACAGATTCAACAGGAAGTCTTCATTTTAAGCAGCTGTAACACCTTGGACTATTCGTATCTTAGATAATAGACTTAATAAAAGAAATTAGGGAAGTAAAATGACCAGCAGTGGTTTCATGTCAGAACTAAAGATGTGAACACAGTGACAAACTCCATAGTAGTTCAAAGACAATACAATGATAATGGGCTGCCATGTCTCCAGTTCTGGAACAACAACCAGCTGTTCAACCCTTAACTAATTAAAGCTCTACCAGTTGATAACCAGGTAAAGTTCAACCCTGTTAGTATTGGTTGGTTTAGAATGATGTCACTGACTGACTGACTGCAGCATCTTCCACTGAAGTGACAGGAAAAGTTTTAGTTTGTAGCAAAGTGACTCAGTCTGGTTTTAGCTGAACTACTGAAGTAAAGAACTGGTACTACTACTATGAAAAGTACCCACTACTGAAGAACTGATTCAACAGCATATCTAACTTCCAATCAAATGTTGAATGTGTGTTTCTTTTATTCTCGTTGATGATGAGAATACCAGCAGGAGGATCTGGACTGAATTTAAATTTAATGAACCTTTTTAACATTTAATTACAAACATCACCTCTTTGTTAATCAAATTTTATATAATAATAATGTAATTTATCCTATAATAGTATTATTACTCGTCAAATCAAAAATACAGATATCCACAGGTATTTTGTTATTATAGAAATTCTATGTAAGGAAATCAAACAACTGAACTGATTTTAACTGAAACCAAATCTTTAAAAGACTAAGGTGGTCACTTTAACATTATTAGTCAGACTGGATACATATTCAGTGTTACGGCATGGCTCATCGGGCCATAACAAAAGGACAGACACATAATTTATTAAATATAACCTAAATACTGGCTGTGGTTGACCTGTAAAATAAGCAACATGTTAAATCATAAGCAAACGTAACACAAACTGAAATGTGACAGCATACCTGAGGAGGAGATCAGAGCGACAGTCAGGCAGAGGCGTCCCAGGTCCACAGGTGTTGCTCATTGCAATCAGCTGCAGCCTGATCAGCCACACTAAGACCCTCAGGGTCGTAACATTCAGATAACTAAAAATCCCTTGTTTCTATTCAAATGTAATATTCCATATACCCATAATACCATTCTACTCTCTACAATGAACACTTCAAATAACTTCACTGTGATTCTTAGGTCACATTTAGTCACATTTCCCATTCATGTGTATTATTGGGTTTATTTGGTTTGCAGAACAACTTCCTCCTGTCTGGAATAAACATGGTGGACAACTGGAAATACATTATTACCAGAAGAAGCTCTCATTTTATTTTAGTTCTAATCCAACTGTTACTAGTCATGATGTCATTTTAAATGGACTTTTTCAGGCTAAACAGCTTCATGGAAAGGAGGAACTAAATAAGTGACCTCAACAACTTAAACAAATGTCAAGAACCTGATTGTTCTTAAGACGACTGAAGTTCTACCTGTCTGAAATGAAAATAGTACTAGCCTAATGTATGTTCAGATATTTAAATTTAATTACTGAAGCTGGAATAGTGTTTTTTACCCATAAGACATTTTACTAGTCAATTAGAGGTATTTAAAGCGAGAGTTTCTCCTAGTTTCTCCTAATTAAATTTCAGCTATTATGTACATATATCTGGGCTCAGGGCATCTTTGTAAATTAGAACATGTTCTCAAACATTTTACCTGGTAAAATAGAGGTTGGAAAACCATTCCCGTGCCTCACCAGTCTGGCCCATGACTCGAGTAACACTCCGGTTCTGGTCTGACCTGCTTCACGGTTCTGTTTGCTTGGTCTGGTTCAGGTTCGCGCTTTTAAAAAAACACTAAAAACCCTCGTCTTTATTGACAACCTGGCCTGTCAATCACTTTGATTGGTTTTGGCCTGGAAGTGTAATCAGGAAAAGATGGAGTGGATTTCAGCGATCTGTGTAATTTCTAATGAATCAAGTGGAATGGATTTCTTTGACAACAACCAAAAGAGCACAAGACGCTTGGTGTTAGAGGGTTAAGATAATGATGCCGGACAGTGTCTCAATTTGCGAGACGTGTGAAAATTAAAGTAAATGCAGGACAATCAGCACAAAACGGGACATCTGGCCACCCTATCAGGAGGCTGCTCTCTGAGGCCTTTTAATCAGAAGTCTGATAGCTTTTCAGTGTAACTTGGTGTTATTCTTCAATCTGAGGCTGTTTGCTCTGATGTCTGATGATGTTTTCCTGAGACTGTAGGAGCTCCTAAAATGTACACCGTACTTTTGGGTTTGTTGAACCCAAGCCTGCCTGACTGCCCCTTGTGCCCTCATCAGATGTGTGAGTGTTGAAGTTGTTTTTTCCTGCTGTGTTTTTGTCACATGAGATTCAGGCTGGAGTTTTTCTGCTGGATAATGAACCAGTGAACCATACATGTTCTCTCCCCTCTACGCCTGCTTTGAATCTGTTGAGCAGAAACACCAAACCTACAGTATAACCACCCATCTCCTCTGCATTTAGTCGTTTTGTAATAAACTCTTTTTATATTGATATTTGGGTATGATATAATTTTTGGGTACTGCCAATATATTTTAATTCATTACACATTAAGTGAAGTACTGGCAGAACATTCTGATGATTTCTGTCCAAAGTGAGGAATGTAGATGTAAACCAGCTTCAGGAGCTGGAGACTCCCACTGGGTGGGACCTCTGTAACCAGGGGTCGAGTTAACGGAACATTTTCTGTATTTGACGTTTTTTTTTACTTTGATGGAAAGATCTGAAGGCCGTCGATCATTTTGAAGGATTACAATCACACACCTGTGTGTGTGTGTGCACGCCTGCCATCTGACCATCATGGACGTATATTTGGCATGGACGGAGGTGACGTGTCCCCACCAATATTCAGCAATCACTGAATAATCCCCACTCAATCCAAGGAGTGGTGCATCTCCACCAATAACATGCAGCCCAGCAGACTGAGGTGCTGTGGCGGACCTGTGTTCCAGACGTCCTGTGCTCTGCAACAGAAGAACTACAGGAACTGGTCCGCCAGTGTGCACCAGGTGTCAGACCTTATCCCTGCCCAAACGCGTCTTGGCGAACCGGTGCTTTCACAGTCCCGATCACGCTCAGCCCGCAATCAGATGTGGATTAACTACACTTCCTGTCCTAGTGCTCTCTGAAGGAGCTCTCTGAAGGAGCTCTCAGAGTAGCGTTCATAGGCTGTAGAGGCTTGTTGACACGCACAAGCTGCTCTGCGAGCACACACACATAGAACTGGACTCCAAACCCACCCACTACCTTGTGAGGAGGTCCGTATTAAACATCGCCACCAGGTTCTCCCCTGAGTACTGTATTTTCCGGACTATAAGTCACACTTTTTTTATACTTTGGCTGATCCTGTGACGTATACACCGAAGTATATAATTTCACATGTTTGTTACTTTCACACCTAAAACTGCTAGATGGCGCTCTAGGCCTGTGTACCAATCAGCTGTCATGCTTGGTAGTAATATTACCGTAATGCCGGACTTGTGAATGAAGATCACGCCTTGGCGCAACAGAGGGAGGTGTTGCTAATAACATAGCAAAGGTGAACTGACCCCCGACTGGAAAAAAGATTTAAAAATCAGATAAACACCGGAAAGCTGTTACGGATACTCAGTGGAGATGCAAACTGGAGCGACGCCGAGATCCGGGTGCTGAGCAGTAGAAGTCGCCTGTCTGTTTATTAAGGGAACTTCCGTCTCACGTCTCTGTAACCCTGCACGTCGACAGCGAGAAGACCCCCCCCATACTGCCAGTGAGTAATCTTTTGTTTAAAGCACATGATTGCGCAACATTACCGGTGCGGTCTGAACCCTTATGAACGACCAAAGGCTCCCAGATACCGGCCCAGCTTTGCGGCAAAGTGCCAGCATTGTTTTATGAAAACAGTTAATAATGTGAAACACCAGTTCTTGGTCTCAGATTTTGTAAAATAAAATTTCCTCCAAAAATTTGACTTATAGTCCAGTGTGACTTTTATGTGTGTTTTTTCTTCTTTATTGTGCACTTTTGGGCTGGTGCGACTTATAGTCCGGAAAATACGGCATCTCAATGAAACAAATATGTGAACCCCTCATCTCTCTCTCTCTCTCTCTCTCTCATGATCTCATAATGAACGTTAATATTATAATCAGTGTCCCGCGGAGCGCACAGAGCTGCACCTCACCTGCTCTGCAGACTCCGGACGGAGAGAGTTCTTATTGATTTCTGACTGGCTGATCAGCTAATTTAGTGTCTAGCTCTATGGATATACCTGGGCCCGGTGTAACAGCGGCGGTGTTAGATCAATGAGTGATCCTCTGCAGCTTCTAAACATTCTAGGTTCTCCAAACCACGACTATCAGTGGAGGATGAAAAGGTTGAGGAACAATTACAATATTATTTGGCTGGGTTAGATTGTCGTTGTGTCCTTGGGCAAGATACTTCACCCACCTTGCCTGTGTGAATGTGAGTGTGACTGTGTGTGAATGTTGGTGGTGGTCAGAAGGGCCGATGGTGCAGAATGGCAGCCTCGCTTCTGTCAGTCTGCCCCAGGGCAGCTGTGGCTACAGACGTCTGTCGTAGTTTACCACCACCAGTGAGAATGACTGTGTGAATGAATAATGCAACTCTGTAAAGCGTCTTTGAGTGACCTAGAAAGCGCTATATAAAACTGATGCATTATTATTATTATTTAAAAGTAATGAAATAATGCTGCTGGAAATGTAATTATTATATAGTTTTTAAATTAAGAAATGACGGATAAAAATAGATTTTTTAAACCCTTACAGTCAAAATGACAGAAAACAAAAAAGTCTCAATCTCTGTCTGTTACAGCAGCCAGCTGGAAGACGTGTTCTCTCACTGCAACCTGAACATTTTGGGTGTGTCAGATTCACATCCATTACATTCTGTCACAGACAACAAAGACAGGCCAGTCACCTCACCTCCATAACTAGTTCTGAAGGTTCTGAAGGTGCTGCTGCTCTTTTGCCCTCTCAGCTCCTCTGTTTTCAGCATTCTGTACACAAATTTGGTGCACGCAGACGGATGTGATGCACAAAAAGAACAAACATTGATTTCATCCTGACGTTGGCTTTAAGCGATGCCTTGGAGCTGTTGACTGTAGGTAACACACTGACGCCATGAGGCCACCTGGCTCCAGCACTAGAAAGCATGTTTTGGCTGAAACTGGACCGTATTGACATTAGTTTGCTGGCAGTGATGAGTGTTCCTGATCACACCTGGATCCATGAATGCTTCTCCTGATTTAACACGTTAAACTGTTTGCGGTGGTGTTGTCCTATCAGCGGTGCGTCTGCAAACAGGTGCAGCTGACAGCTCTGAGTTTAGTGCGCTCACAATTAAAGCATGTTTGCTGATTCGGCAGCGGTGGTGCCGTGGACTCATACAGGTCAGTGGAGATTCCTGTGTGATGCAGCAGCAACCTCCACCACAGACTCACACTCCAGGGAGCAGTTTGTTTACTGAAGCTCTGCCTCTCTCTGCTGCTACACTGAGACTCAGTTTTTCATTGTTCAAAGAGATCTGCTATTGCCACCAGGGCTTCTGTATCATGGCAAGAAGACATCAAAGGGATGAAGCATTCTAGTGATTCTGACTTCTAGAGGAAACCAGTTTCATCTCTTGGGCCACTTTCAGCAGCTTTTCTTTCCCTTCCCTTTTTGGACATTTCTTTAATTTCCTTTCCTCTCTGCTCTGTCACTCTGTGCTTCAGAGAACACAAACACATCATTTCTGTTAATTCATGGGAGTCGTGATGTTTGCAGGAAGTTTTTATTCCACTGCATTGTGAAGGTGATAATTCTGGCTTTGAAATAAATATCTTGACAGTCAACAAGCCCAGTTATGATTCATAAATGTGGTCAGGACTACAATTATTGCCAAAAGATGAGTCATGGTTAGTATTAGTGTGGACGGAAATCAGAATCCTCTCGGCCAGCTCTGGAGGCAGCAGGGTTTCCATAAAGTGGGTCTGTAGTTCACAGAGGTCTGAAAGCAGTACTGGTCCTATTGACCTCATCATATCACCTAGAGCTGCAGCCTGGCTCAGTTTGAGACCTGGTCCAGGGCTGATCGTGGGTTTATGTGTTCAGGATGAAGACACTGATATTTAGAGCTCAGATAGCAGTAAAACTTAGGGACTCAGGAATGTAGCAGCGTCAGTCACACTTAAAGTTTCCAGATCTGCTGTAATCCAGTCACGTTCTAATAAAACATGTAAGTTGTGGAGAGCCTGACAGGACTAATCCAATGGGAGGAGGTCCTTAATCTCTTCTAAGACCTCAGACTTGATGCAACAGCGTATCATAGATGCTGGCTTGAGGACTGTCCTACCACTTGCTCTAGTGACACTTTGGTACCCATGATTGCAAATCCTCAGAGTAAAACGTCCCATCAGACCATGGAACAGGACAGGCCCTGGTGATGTTTGCTTTGAGTCCCATCAGATTAGTGAACACCTCTGAAGGATAAGACGTCACCTAAACAAAGGAAGGCTCATTGATTTGTTCCTACTTCACATTTACCGTATAAATGTTTAATAATGGAGCGTTATAAACTCTATTTTTATGGTTTATAATTGGCACATACACTTCTGTAGGATCACTAAGAGTTTTGTAAGTGTTACACAGAGGATTATGTCTGATACTTTCACTTTTTAGTGCTTACAGGAATATACCTACAGTAGGTTCTGTCTGACGTTACAGCGAGTAGATCATGTATTTTAATATTGACGAATAGAAGTCTGAACTCAGGAATTAGGCTTTATGTGTTTTATTATGAAAAGACGGACGAACAGTACAACAGAGAAGCAGTTAGCATGAGGTAATAAGGTTGAAGCTTTTGGGTCAACACGGTGTTATTGTGTTCTAAATTGAATCTTTAAAATAAAGTTTTAACGATCTGAGTCTCATGATGGTTTTAAGACTCGGGCGTTTACCTAAATTTAGTTTAGTTAGAATGGAGGAGGTGTTGATGGATAAGTTATGTGGAGTGTAGAGCTTATCAACAGAGGCCTTCATTTACCAGGTTATGGTGACTCACTGTACTGGGGTGGTCTCGATGGATCCGACCGATGTGAACTCGCCTCGTCGAGGTGGGGGCACCCAGCCGGGGGGAGGCGACCGCTTGGGGAGGTGGTTCACCAGCAGGACAAACCGGGCGGTCCGAGAGTACCAGTGGTAGTGAGTTTCAGTCCATAATCCATGGTGGCAGGAATGTGAGGCTCATGTTGGATTAGGAGAGAAAACGGTGTGTTTTCTTCCCTGAGCCATAAGTGAGATCAGCCTTAGTGGGGCTCTGGTACCCACGCGAGATGAAGGCCGTCTCCTGGGAGCTCAGCTGTTGTAGCAGGTTGAAACAGCGAGCGTCTTGTCTCTTCAAGGAATGATAGAGAACTCTGCGTGTGTCAGGAAGTGGAAGATTAAAATGGAGTCTTGAGTCGACGTGGACTCATGGGGGAGGTTCTATCAAGTCACGTGACTCAGATCTTTAAAAAAAAAACATATTTCCTAAATAAGTAAATATGAAATAATATTGATTTTTAACCTTAGCAAGGTAGAAATGTAGAAAACCAGATGATTTAAAGTTGATATAAAATAATCCTGAAACAGGGGAAACACATATTATAACACTTTAAGAGAATGTGTGAATGACCCTGAAGATAGGACACTGTGTAGAGACTGTTCTGTAAACAAGAGATTACAGTTTGAAACCAGTCATTTGGGTTTAAAGAAGAGACATCTTTAAAGAGTTGGTTTATCACACCTAAGAGAGTCCAGTTGGGGTCATCTGGGAAGTGGACACCTGAAAGTGGACAGTAGGACACCTGTAGGGATCTTGATTCAGGTTAAAACATAATCCAAGAGTCATTGTATTCCAAGTTATTGGGAAAGAAATGGATTATTGTTGTGATGGTCAACAGGGGTCAAAGGTCAGAGGTTATAGCATATTTGATGGTGCTACAATAATAAAGTGATTGTCTATTGGTTTAATATTCTGTTGACTCTGTTGAATGTGACCTGCTTTGTTTTGATACTCTGAGCAGGTTTTAATGACATGTAGAGACATCTTCTCTACACACTGAGGCTCTACAGGTGGAAAGGGCCCATCTTTATTACAGTGCTATTGTTATATAAATAAAATAAAACCAACACCTATATAGTTATTTATTAATATTAGCCAATATTTCAGTACTTAAAACCAAACTTTTACATTAGTATTTCATATTTCAGACTTTAGGGACTAAAGCTGCCCGCTCTGATCAGTGAATGATGTGTGAGTGGGTGAATGTGACTTTTTCTGTAAAGTGCTTTGAGGGGTCAAGTTAACTAGAAAAGTGCTCCATAAAAACAGTCCATGTACTCTGTACCATTAATGTCACTTAGACTCATTTTATTTGGACTCTTGAAACATGGCATGATTACATTCTCCCAGTCTCCAACAGCTTAAAGGTGTGGTTTACTCAAAAACCTTTTTTTCCAGTTTTTTTTTTATTTTAATAGGTCACCCTGAGTCTTTCATGCAGGCTGAACATGAAAACAGTCTTCTACATATAGCTCCAGCTTTGGCTTCTGACAGTTTTTTCAGCCTGAAACGCTAGGATTTGAATCTGGTCGCAGATCTAAGTCACAATGCGAATTTCCATACATGGTCTGGCCCATCTTGGCTGGCCCCGCCCCACAGACAGACCCGGATAATGCACAGGTAGATATGTCTTGATAGCCTAGTAAACTAGACCGTGAGTTGTGCTCTGCAGACTTTCCACATTTATACAGTAGTCTGGCTTTCCAGGCTAATGGCTAGAGCCTTGGTGCCTTGTGTGGTCTGGGAGCCCCATTGGCTACTAAAAAATATAATATTTTATTTTAATTTACATGGAAGAATATTCTTAAAGTGAAATGACCCACAAAGTCAAAGACCAGCCAAATGATAGCAGTCGACCTGTAGTGTAGTGGTCTAATACACTGCCTCTGATGCAGAAGGCCTGAGTTCAAGTCCTAGTTTGACTTTTTGAATTTTTCTCCATTTTTAAATGTTTCTAGAGTACGGAGCCCGTCTCATGACATGGTGAAAGAATTAGTATTTCGTGCGCACGAATTAGTATTTCGTTCCCACGAATTAGTATTTCGTTCCCACAAATTAGTATTTCGTTCCCACAAATTAGTATTTCGTTCCCACAAATTAGTATTTCGTTCCCACAAATTAGTATTTCGTTCCCACAAATTAGTATTTCGTTCCCACAAATTAGTATTTCGTTCCCACGAATTAGTATTTCGTGCGCACGAAATACTAATTCGTGCGCACAAATTAATTATTCGTGGGACCCGGGCTGGACTCCACGCACAGCAGGGCAGCACTGGTCAGCTGTGGCTGCACGTATTATTGCGGGGATGCAGCTCTTTGGCTGCACCCTGATAGAAGAATTACTGGGGACATTTCAGTGATTTCTGGGAGATATTGGACTCTGGTTTTATGTTTAAAATACCGTGTGCCCTTTATCATTCAGCTCTACTTTAAAAGTGCCATGATTTGTGTGCAGGTGAGACAGAGTAGATGTTAATAAGGAGCACTAAGGCTCATGTTTACCCCAAGGAGACAGGACCAAGGATGTTTAAAATAATGGGTTTATTTACAAATAAAACAAAACTAGTCATAAGCCCCAACCAAACAGTGGGGATCCACCAGCAGGGGGCGGAACCCTGCAGGGCAGCAGACCACAAACCTGAGGGTGCACCACACCCACCCTAGGTGTTGCTCCAGCTGCTGCCTCTGCAGAGGGCCTGGCTCCACCTCCTCCTGGCGAGCTCCACTGAAAGAAATAAATGAAAATGGTTAATGACACCTTGTTAGTCCCTCTCTCCCGACTGTTCCCCAAACACACACAGACACCACACACCCTCACAAGCACAGGTACGCTCTAATAAATAGTCCGGGACCAGCGTCGTCCCACGGCTCCATAGAGTCCTGCAGTCCAGAAGCTGAACTGCCGTGGTCCAGCTGACCTGTCAGCTGCTACTGGACTGGACTGATCCGGCGGCAAGTGGAGTCCCAATCAATGTCTGAGAGGCTGGAGGTTGCAGCGCTGCTCCACAGTGCTGGAGACAAAAGTCCCCACAGGCAAAAGAGCAGCGTCCTGGCGCGACCAGGGCGGTCACTCCCTGGGCTGCTCGCTCCCACCTGTGGCACATAATGGTGTTATCACACTGAGGGATGAAAAACAGCACACACACGTACGTACACACACACACTCACCAGCCAACGCCATCTCTACCCACCCCCCCTGCTAGAGGAGATGGCAACCAAGTGCCTGACACCCTCCCGCTGCTGCACCAGCAGCCGATCCCAGTCACAAGGGTGAGCTGACCTGTCAGTCCACCAGCACACCTTGGCAGGGCTTTGATCCAACCTGCTGTCCTTATAGAAATCAGTAAAACAGCTACAGGTGTGGCCAATAAAACCAGGAGCAATCATGCTCATCCTGCCACACAGGGCTGCGCGTCCTGCAGAAACACGAGTTTACCACTCCACGCAACTAAACGTGTGGTAGAAAGTTTGATAAGTTGTGTAACAAGTCATACAGCTCATGACAAAGTGACAAAGATAGGTAAAAATGACAACTGAATTAGAAAAGGCACTCAAACATCAGTGGGTAGATCGTTATCATGGCTGGTGCAGATGGATGAGGGACTGCGGGATAATATCATCAATACTATTTCGTTCCCACAAAATAGTAATTTGTGGGAACGAAATATGTTTTAACGTTCGCACGAATTATTATTTCGTGGGAACAAATTATTATTTCGTGGGAACGAAATACTATTTTGTGCGCACAAAATAATAATTTGTGCGCACGAAATACTAATTCTTCCACCATGTCCTGAGACGGGCTCCGTACTAAAGGAATGTTTTTTTTTTTTGCATTGAGAAGGAGGAAGCTTTTAGAAACAGCTGTTGGGTAAGTTTGTAACATTTTTGCTGCAAAATTAGCAGTTTTTCTGAGGTCTTTGCGGTTAGCCACACATGCTAATGTTAACTCATCACCTGATACCTAATGTTTATATACAGAATTCAAGCATCGACACATGGCTGATCTGTGGCAGATCTGCTCAAGACACTGCCTTCAATGGGAGGACCCAGGTTTGAGACTGAGTTGGGTATGAGTTTTCTTTTGTTAGTTTTTTTTTTTGCACCGAAGAGAACACCTTTAGGAGCAGCTGTTGGGTAAGTTTGTAACATATTTTTGCTGTGATATTAGCAGCTATTTTGAGGTCTTTGTGGTTAGCCACACAAGCTAATATTAACATAGCAACTCCCACGTGCTACAGACAGCTTTCAGCTCGGTTCAGCTGAACAGCAGAACGTTCTGACCTTTTAGGAGAAAGTTAAAGTCCACATGTAGGTATTACCATTCTGAAACATTCATTGACAAACGCTGAGAGGATTAGTTTCTTCTCATTTTTACTTCAACCGTAGCTTAGTAAACTACACCGTCAGTTTATCCACATATGTCTGCTTTGCCTGGCTATTTCGCTGGATTCAGGATCAAATACCTAGAGCCAATCAGAAATGAGGGTTGTGCATATCGTTAATAATAATGAGGAATCCTGTTGTTTTAAGCAAACCTGCGAATCAGCAAACTTTTGCATCAATAGAAGCATCATAGCTTTTTTCTTTATAAAAATGACTCATAAGGTATTGATTTACACTAGAGAACACTGCAAAAGTATAAAACAATGAGTGAACTACACATTTAAAGGACTAATCCCTGAATCCATCAACAGTTACTGTAAAACACATTTGTTGTTTTTTAAACACGTTTTAGAATATTTGGCTTTTATTTTGACGGGATATTATTTTAATTTGAAGGTCTCTATTAGGGCTGTGCAAAGCAGCCGTATTTGTATTTGTATTCGAGTAAAATTGAAATAGGCATAAAAAGTCAGTTATTTTATTTACAATTCTAATTTATATTATAGTATAAGTATTCTTTAACTATGATTATAATAATTATGGATAATGCAATATTTATTTTTACAGTCTCCATTCTTATTTTCTTTTTTTATATAATTTATCCTTGTGTGAATGTGTTTGTTCTTGACTTGCCGTCACTTTGATGTTGGTGCAGCTGAATTTCCCCACTGAGGGAAAATAAAGGGTTTTCTATTCTATTCTATTCTATTCTGTCATAGTGAAAGGAGACAGAGTAAAGATGGTAAGAAAGCTGATATGATCTGGTTTCTAGAAAAATGTGGGAAAACATTTGTGTCACAAACCTTATACCAGGGGTACTGCATGTTTCTGACCCTCGAGTCGGACCTGCACGTCTCGCCCTGGCTCTCCTGCAGGTCATCATTACATGCTGAGGAGCTGCCGTCCTTCAGTTCCATTCTTAATGAAACTGCAGCGTTTGAGTCGGACAGCAGCGGGTGGTCAAGGAGCTGCACGCGCACCCCCTCACTCGCAATCCCGCTATACGCACCGCAAACACATTCGTTTCTTTAGGTTTTGTAATTGAGTTCCCCTGCTTTAATGGTACTTAATAAGAGGAACCGCCTGATAAAATGAACAAAGTCTGATGGATCGTGACTTTAGCACTTCAGTCTTATCAGGAAATGCTTTTTGATATAAAGTTTTTCTTGTTCCTGAATACTTTAAGAAATACTTTATGAATTTTTTAAAAGTATTTGTCCAAATACATTATTTGGAGGGGGGGACATTATTTGTATATCTGTATCCAGGCTCGGCTCCACCCCTAGTCTCTACATATCACTACAAACCAGTGTCTGTGCATTTTTTTGTATTTCAAGCAGCTTTTGTTTTCCTTCAGAGCCTCACCTGTTCTCTTCTGAGTAGACCTGGGGATTTGAGGATGTTTCTGTGTGGTGAGGTAAACACCTGTGGAAGGATGTGAATAGGAACAACACGGTTGGAAAGTATTAGGACCTGGGCAGGTGAGTCCAGAGACAGGAGACGGGGTTAAATCGAGGTTTGTGATGTCACCACCTGCTCCTTCCTTTGTGTTAACTGCAGTAAGTTAAATGACCATAGGTTTACTTTGGGTCAAACCTGATTCATCATCATTGTGATTCTGACTTGCAGAACGTTTCCATCCATAACGAGGCACCGAAAACAAAAGTGCATTTGCTGTAATGAGAAGAGCCTCTCTTTGGATGACTTGTAGGATGTCCTCGTACCTCTGCATTCTGTTTCCGAGCTATACAGAACAGTCACTGATGATTTGGTGGCAGATAATCACACTCAGGTTTAAGCCATTTGTCTCCACAGAGCTGTTATTGGCAATATCACACTTCTAGACATTTACAGTCGCTACCATCCCTCGTGGGAATGAGATTTTGCTTTCTGCAGCATTAACAAATTGCAGGAGGTGATATATCAGATTAGAGATGTCCTCAGGCAGCCAAAACACACATTAATCCTGTAATGACCCCTGTGCTGAGCCGAACATCATTATTTTCCACATGACATGGAGCAAAAGTTGGCAAAGTGTCGGTCTACTCCATCAGCTGTTGAATTCGGAAGCATCAGTTTCACAACCAGGATCCTGAAAACTAAAAGATTTGTCCTCAAACTCATAACTTTAAAACATCTTTCATCAACTGTACAGAAATGCTGAGAACAGTCCAAATAAAACCATGTGAATTATGTGCAGTTAGATTAAAGTGTAACATTTCAGGAACACTGGCAGACTGACGTGATCTAATTAAAAGGATTAGAACACATTTCTCCTTTCTTAACAACGTCATCATGGTTTTATAATGTTTCATGGTCCATTGTTTAACTGAATGAGCTAATTTGCTTTGTAGAAAATGTTTTTCTCTCACAGACAACCCCAGAACTCCACCATCACTTTAAACATGTGTGAACAATGTTCAACCTTCAGCTGTTGAAGGAGTTTCGTGGTGCATGATGGTAGACCAGGCTGTCAAAGAAGAACTGCAACATACCCAGTAGGACTTGTTTATGTGTAATTAGGACAATCTCCATGTACCGTCAACAAAATCTCTATGTTGTTTATTTAACTGTGCTGTGCTGTGAACCTGAGGCTGAGAGAGAAAACATGGAGGATGGTGGTTGAACAGGAACACCAGCAGACGTGGTGGAAACGTTGACTCCATGGTCAACACGATGGAGAAATTGAAGTCTGGTGTTGAAGACCAGGAGAATTGTTCAGAAGATCAGTCTCTTGAGTTCTGCTGAGCTGTTTTGAGGACTGTGTACCAGATAATGTGGTTGTTATTGCAGGTTTCTGGCCATACATGCAGCCTAGACATTACAAGTAGTGGTGACTAAGAATAATCCCATAATCGTATGTTCGATATTTTACAAAGTGAAAAGAAGCGAGTAGATTCTGGATGTCTCTTTAAGAAACTGTGACACAACTAATCCGTGTCACATGCTAGTCACGTGACTCTCCTCCTATACTCCTATACTTTGCGTTTGCAGGAAATTTTAGTCTGTGGAGCAATTATGCTGCTACAGTTTTTGAGCATACAGGTAGTTGTCGTCCATTAATCGTTATTGAGGTTAACTCCTTAATAAATCGTGATATTGATTTGAGGTCCCTGCTGAAAAAACCAGCATAGACCAACATATGCTGGTTCCAGCATATGTTGTGCTTTGGTGCTGGTATGCTGGTCCATAGTGATCCATTAGTTCAACCAGCATAGACCAGCACCAAACTAGCATAGACCAGCACCAAACCAGCATAGACCAGCAACAAACCAGCATAGACCAGCATTGACCAGCAAAGACCAGCAAACAAATCATGATGGTCTTAATTTATATGCTGGTCTATGCTGGTTTGGTGCTGGTTTAGCTGGTAGACCAACATGATTCAATGCTGGTCAATGCTGGTCTATGCTGGTTGAACTAATGGATCACTATGGACCAGCATACCAGCACCAAAACACAACATATGCTGGTCTATGCTGGTTTTTTCAGCAGGGGTAATATCACCCAGCACTAGCTACAGGTTTGCTCGAAGCGCGTGCATGTTGACTCACAGCTGACAGTGCAGAAATTTGAATTTTATTGGCTGAAAAATGTTGCCGGTCAGAAAGAATTCAACCGGGTCTATAGGAGGAAGGAGGGTCTTCATCAGAATGACATATGTTGTGGAACTCTACCCACAGATCATAGTTTAGACCTGAAATATCATTAAAAACATTTAGAAAACTTTGATACATAGAAAAATATTCCAGATAGGAGCTTTAAGGCAAAAATCTCAGACCCTTTACTGATCCTTTCCTACAGAAACTAATACTTTGTTCTGCTCAGTTCAATTTGACATGTTTATTATATTGTTGACCACCTAAATATGAAAAAAATCACAATATCATAATTTTTCTTCATGGTACTATTCAAATTTTTGTGACTGAGAACTTTAAACTTGGTGATTTTTGCCCGGTGTCTTGAAAAAATTGGACATTACTGGTTTATGTTCTGAATGTGACCCTCAGAGGACTTTATAAGAAAATATTGCACCTGAGCAAATGTTTCCCACTAGAGTCACTATCCAGCATGATTTAAATGTTCCTCAGCTCCATCACACCTGATTTTAATCGGTGGCTGATTAACAGACTTGTGTTGAACTGTAGGAAGTGCTGAAGACGTCATTTAACAAAAGATTCAGGTGTGTTGGATCTGGATAAATACTAAAAACTTGAAGGACAGCGTCCCTTAAGGACTGGAGCTTGACACCCCAGTGAGAGTACAGAAGAGTCGGGGAATGGGGGTGGTCAGATAACCAGTTAGTATCTGGTGAGGTCATTTGCCTGACACAGTTCAACACATCTTTGTCTCAGTTGATCAGGTTATTGATTGTGACCTGTGGTGAGTTGGTTCACTTCTATTCAATACTATGAAGTTGCTGAATCTTGGCAGGAAGTGGAACTCACTGTTGTATACGCGGATCAGTGCCTCTCAAACACGCTCAGTGGGTGGCATGTCTGGTGAGTATGCTGGTCAGGCAGGAACTGGAATGTTTTCAGCTTCCAGGAGTTGTGTCCAGATCTTTGCAACATGCATCATCATGCTGTAACATGAGGGGATGTCATGGATGAATGGCACAACAATGGGCCTCAGGATCTCGTCATGGTGTCTGTTCATTCAAAATGACATCAATAAACTGTACCTGTGTTCGATGTTCATAACATAACCTGCCCATACCATAACCCCACCTCCACCATGGTCCACTGAATCCACAATGCTGACATCAGCAAACTGCTCACCCACACAACGCCACACATGCTGTCTCCCATCTCCCCTGAGCAGTGAAAACCAGAACTCACCCGTGAACAGAACGCCTTTCCAATGTGTCAGACGCCATCGAATGTGAGCATTTGTCCACTCAAGTTGGTTACAACGAACTGCAGTCAGGTCCAGACCCCGATGACGACGATGAGCATGAAGATGAGCTTCCCTGAGATGGTTTCTGACAGTTTGTGCGTAAAGTCGTTTGTTATGCAAACCAATTGTTACTGCAGCTGTCTGAGAGGCTGGTTAATCTGAACTAACTGTTTAGGCACAAGCACCCACCCCCAGCATCCCGTCGTAGTCCGAAGTCAAGAGTACATCTACACCATTGGATGAACAACAAGCTGAACCAGGAAGAGTCAAACTGACATAATCAATAGAAGATAAACTTTATTTATTTATTTATTATTTTTAAATCCACGTCTGATCGCAGGCTGAGCGTATTTATGCATACGTCCGTAATACTGGCTACTAGACTAAACCTGGTAACGTTTTTTGAAGATAATCTCTGTGCAGCTCCTGACTTTGTGTTATTTTTCATCGTCTGTGAGGTCTGAAAACAACGTTCCGATACGTGTTTATGGAAGTAGGTCTCCTTAGAGCCACTGCGTCATGTCTTTGCGCCGTTCAGCGGAGGCTTACAGCTGTTCTTTGTCATAAAGTAGTCCCGAGTCTAAAATAGTACCTGTAATTCCTTCGTGTTACTTTTTATTTTCACTTGCAGTCGATATGTTTATTGAGGTCACTAAGCAGAATTAGTATCACTACTGAGTGAGTTTTAAGGACTTTTTTCTCACAATGCTAGTTGTTACCATTCACTTACAGTGTTTTACGCTAAGCTAATGCTAAAGGAGTACTGCTGGATCAGGATAATTGTTTTTGCCAACGTATCTAACTATGAGGAATATGGCAAAAGACAAAAAGCCACTTTCTGGTGGAGTATCCCTTTAATAATATTCAAATGATTTTAAAAAGCCCCAAATTCTAAAGTTTAGCTATAGTCCAACCAGTTCAAACACAAACACTTAGTTTCTTTGTATTTTCTTTTCTTTCTTCTTGTTATTTTTATTGTTTCATGTGGCGTTGCTGAGAATTCATGCTTCACGAGTCAAACCAACAATAAAGTCATCCATTTCTTTCTTTTTGGTTTTGTTTTCCCTCACAGCTTCTCCTGGTTTTATTTTGTTCTGAGTAGAAAAGAAAAGGTTAGAACTTTTGAATTTGTAACCCAACAGGTTATACTGTCATCATTATTATTAAGGCTGTTCTAATAGTAAACCTGTGGTTGCTGTAGGTCTGATGGGGCTGATATGAATACCACGCTGCTCTCCCCCTGAAGCAGCCTCTCCCCTCAGACTGAGCTCTCCTCAGAATGAACAACATCCTTCTCTGGCACTAAATGAAGACCAGCAGCGTTCTGTAGAGAGGTACGTTTCTCTGAGAGCATCAGAAGATGCTAACAGTGGTAACAGCTACAGACCAACTCCATGATGGTTCCTGTGATCCAGCTCAGCATCTCCAACATGCAGGGAGACGTTCAGGAGCCAAGAGAGCAGCTCTGCTCTCACTGCCAGCTGTAAGTGTGTCACAGCTACTTGCTACAGAGTCAACAGGCCTTCAATATTAATCAGAGTGTCTGGATACCCAGGGGACAGCTGCACCCTCTAACCCCACTCCTCTCTCTTATATCTACACACTGTAACTTCATTAATGGAGACCCCTGAGCTGACCAAACACTGAAGACCCACACACTGATGAACCCAGCATCATAATGGAGAATAACATCAAAGCAAGCGATGCAACAACGAGAAAAGAATATACGAGTTCTTTTCTTAATAAAATAAAGACTTAGAGAGGTTAATTTCACACATCTTATCTAGCCCATTTCCTCAGCACCATTCCACTCCCCTGTCCTCCCTGACCTACATTTGCCAACACTGGCAGGCTGAATCCAAGCCGCTCGGTGTGAAATGTCTCGGAAAGAGGCTGCTCCAGTGAGCAGATGTCTGGGAGAATAAATTGGCTGCAGAAAGTTTTTCCAGGCACCTGTTCAGTCCATCCTGGAAGGAGCCCTCAGACAGGAGGAAGCAGCAGTGATGCAGTCGGACGGAGGAACGGGGAGCTGGAGCCTTCAGGTTACTCTGCTGTGATTCACAACTTTAAGGACAGTCATAAATAACCAGCTGCTGATTAAAGCAGAACTTTGCATCACAGAGCCACTACAGTGTCTTCCTAGAGATGGTTGCCTAGCAACTGGTCCAGACCGAGAAATCTTTGGGTGCATAACCCCCGTCAACTGGTACCTTGTTGTTTTTCCACTCAGGGTCTGTGTGGATAAAACGAGGTGATTAGTGAGTTTCAGAGGGCTGGTGGGCGGAGCTCTGTTACCTTTGAGCTAAGCTAAGTTAACAAGCTGCTGATGGGGCTCAGCGTACAGCCTTCCATCAAACAGTCAGCAGGAACAAACCATAACTATTAGCTTGAATCATCACACACAGATATTCTCAGATATTTATTTCTTTAAATGTTTCTATAAGTATTTAAACTCTATCTGAATATAAAAAAACAGCTAAACATGTTGATGCTATGTTTCCAGTTGGTGTTCATTATTCCTCAGAGCTGATTGGTGGTTGGATGAATGCTTTTATCCACAGTAGTCTGGGGGAAATGACCCAAACTACCCTTATTCTGATTTTCTTCATTGTCTACTCATAAAATCCTCAGTAGCGTGTTGAAAATCCAAACAAACACTTTACCTTAGCTCCGCCTCCTCCTCATACTGGTCACATGTTTATGTAACCCAAGTAGTCACACAGTGGGTACATCTAGCTCTAGGTCCTTTTAGGAGGCCTGGCACAGAAATAAAACAGTTACAAAATATAAAAAATGACTCGTCTTTGCTCAATATCTAAAAAAATAATAGGAAAACTGATATTTTTTCTCCTTTTTTGGGGGTAATTTATGTTACTCAAGGCAAACAACACGTGTTTCACAAGAGTTCAGTAACTCAACCATTTTTTAGTCCTACCACAACCATTAGTGTCCATCTTGGAGTCCAAATCAACGATGAGAAGAAAACCAACAGGCTGGGGTGAAGATGAAGATGGTGTACATCAGTGGTTCCCAAACTTTTTGGCTTCTGACCCACAAAATGACAGTGGCAGAGACTCGTGACCCCAACCATCACTGGCAAAATAGCAAAACACTGCTAATAAACTAATTAAACAAGGATATAAGGACAACACAAACATCTACAACTATTAGATGTTTATTCAACTATTTGTAACAGTTTGTAGGGCAAATATATGGTATTAGCAAGGATTTAAAATTCACTTTTAGATTTTGAGAACATCCCAGGACCCTATTTGTTTTTTCAGGACCCACAGTGGGGTCACGTCCCCCAACTTTGGGAACCTGATGATCCAATGAGCAGAGGGAGGATGAAGGTGGTGTTGATGTGGACGTCCATGAGCCAATAGCAGCTCCAGACAGCAGTCAGGATAACAGTTTAACCAGAAACAAAAACCAGTCTGCACAAAAGTGTGCAGGAAATCATTTAATTGTCCATATTCATATTTCCATGTAGAGAGGAGCCAGTTGAGGTGTTTCAGGCATGTCCTGCCGGCAGGAGGCCCCCGGGTCGACCCAGGACACGCTGGAGAAAATATATCTCTGGTTTGGCCCTGGAGCGCCTTGGGATCCTGTCGGAGGAGCTGGTAGAAGTGGCTGGGGAGAGGACTGTCTGGGACTCCCTAATTGAGATGCTGCCCCCGCGACCCAGACCCGGATAAGCGGAAGAAGACGAGACGAGATTTTTTTGTCATATTTCACATCTTTCCTTAACAGCATGAAATAATATTTTATAGGGCTGTGCGATGTGACGAAATATTTCACCTGGACGATAGAAAATGTCTACCATCTATTAAAAAGCTCTATCGTTTACACCACGATATAAGCTTTACGGCAGTAATTTACGTCATAATGCACTTTACGGCAGTTAAACATAAACAAACATGGAGGCTGATGGTAGCGGACGCATTTTAAACCAGAGTCAACAGGATAACCAGCTAACCCAAACCGAGGAGCTTGTTCCTAAAAGAGGGACAACTTCTGTCTCATGGATGCGGTTTAAATATTAAAAGACCGACGTGGACCAGACAACAGCTCTTTGTAAAGTTTGCCGGCTCTCAGTCCCAGTAACGGACTCCAACACCACAAATTTATTTTATCACCTGCGCAAAAGCCACAACAAAGAAAACAGAGACAGTCAACGAGCAAAAGCTGTAAAAGCAGCATCAAGTGTTGGTGTAAGCGCTCATAATAAACTCCAGACGCTGCAACAGGCTTTTACAGCACGTTATGTAGCTCCTAGCTCACGCAGACGGAAGGAAATTACTGCTGCTGTTACCAAACACACCTACAAATGTATGGGTCCAGTCTACACTGTGGAGAAACCAGAGTTTAGTGAGTTACACTCGAACCAAGATATGAAATGCCCAGCTGGAAACACATTATTAAAGTCATGTTACCTGATTTATATGATGCATGTCGGGCCACAGTGGAGGCGGAGATTCACAAGGGGGTGTTCTATGCTTTGTATGTTTATCGTTATCGGGGTATAAAATGAGCTATAGGCCTATCGGGATATGAAATTTTTGCCATATCGCCCAGCCCTATTTTTCACATTAAATTATCATCTCACTTTTGTTAACAATATACTGCAATCTCAATAAAACACTTAAAATTGCATCTTTGAGAATATGTGAGCAACTAAATAATTTGTAATCATTTAAAGCAGCATTCTGGAGGATTTCATCAAGAGAGCAGTTTTTGAATCTAGCGTCCAAAGGCTCCTCCTCAAAACATCTCGACACGCGCGTCCAGTCGCGTGTGCGCACGTGCACACGGCGCATATACTTCGGGCATGAACTGTACAGCTCAATGTGTAGGGTTTAATCACTCACAGTTCACAATCTTATTCCAACAATACTACGAGGGTCTGATGAGCCCTCTCTGTCCCTGCTGCTTCTGATATTAGCTCTGTTAGCAGAGAGCTGCTGCTGGACTCTGAAGCTGAACTTGACTCGGCCCTGGATGAACTTTCTGACCAAAATAAACGCATAATCCTGTCAAACCTTGCCATTCTGTGAGGTGAAAGGTTTTAAAATTAAAATAAATCCATCTTTAGCTGGAGAATGGGTAGGTTTTTAGTAGAAATGAGCTGTGAGTCCTCAGTGAACAAGACTGTAAACAGAGAAACACACGGAGCGTCCTGTACGACAGCGCCCCCTACTGGTACAGGTTTGGTCGATGCGCGTGCATGTTGAGAGAATGCAGAAATTTTAATTTCATTGGCTGAAAGATGTCAGCGGCAAGAAATAATGCAAAGGGGTCTCTAGGAGGAAGGAGGGTCTTCATCAGAATGACAGATGTTGTGGAACTCAACCCATAGATCATAGTTTAGACCTGAAATATCATTTAAAACATTTAGAAAACTTTGATACAGAGGAAAATCCTCCAGAGAGCCACTTTAACTTATTACCCAACTGCTTTTATGTATTCTTCAACACATGTAACTAAACAACCAACAATACCACAGATGCTAATTAGCCAAGTGGCTAACCATCAACTCACCGGGTTCAGTACTCTGCATTAGATGATGCTACGCAGCTAGCAGTTTCAGTTAGCCAGCAGCTAACTGCAACTCCTTCAATTCAACTGGAGTTCAGAATTCTAGGACAAAAGAATTCACTTGTGTATCTTCACTCTGTGACAACTTGTGCAATTTAACACAGCTCCGTTACTAACTACCACCAGAAGAATGTGGCGACAACATCTTTATTCGACTGACAGGAAGTGCACTTTCAAAATAAAAGGCTGAGCGTGAATATGAAATAATTGCAAATGAATAACACATCACTCATTCAGGTTCGCCACAAGGGGGTGCTAAATGAACCAAATCAAATCAAAAGAGAGGCTGCTTGCTGCAGAACCAGAAAGGTGGAGCTGCACCAGGTTCAGGTTCAGCCCCGTCCATTCCATAAGAGTCAGCTCCCACACCTCCCCTGTGATTGGCCTGGACTATTCCACTGGGCTCCGACAACGAGGTGTTGCATCTCCACTGGATCCAGAGCACAAAGTCCGGCGGAGATGCAACATCTCGTTGTTGAGTCATGTTCTGTGTCCGTGGAGCTTCATGCGGTGCTCCTGGTCCAAGGCAACTTTGTGCTGCGGGTCTGCCAAGCAAAGCTGTGTTTCCCCCAGTGCTTTGGCCCCCCGATAGGTTAAGCCACAGAACCCGAGCTTATTATGATTGCCCAAGAGAAAAGCTAACTGCTGCTATCAGCGGCTAACGCTACGAAGCAAAGTGGGCTAGTTCGGCTTTCTCTGGTAGGCTCACTGTCTCTAGTTGTAGTCCGTATGACAGAAAAAGCAAACGCAGATTTGATTAAAACTGGGGCAGCATGGGTAGCTCTGTAGGGAGCATTTGTTTTGCAACAGAATGTTGGTGTTACGTTGTTATAAGTCCCCCCAACGAGATGCGTTCCTCCACCAGTTCAGAAGCAGCTCACTAGGGCTATGGGGGAGTTGGACTATGTCAAAGCAGAATATAAATATATATTTATCTATATATCTATAGATCTATTCAGTTATTTTCTTGTAAATTCACTCTTTTGCAATAAAGTTAATAAAAAAAAAACAATCAGCGGGGCTGGGTAGTGGGGCAGGGCTGATCCTGGTTCAGCTCCACCTTCTGAAGCAGCTCCACCTTTCTGGTTCTGCAGCGAGAACTACTTGAATCAAAACGCCTCTATATATGATTTGATCAAGTTGCAGCTCAAACCATCTCATTCCTCAACCAGGGTTCATTAAAGGTCAAGCAGCAGGATGGAGTTGGTCACTCAGTCTTGTTCAGGAGCCAATCAGGTGCCAGTCTTAGACCTGTGACTGGAACACATCTGGCAGCTTTAACATTTCTAAACTTAAAGGGTTAGTTAAGAGCTTGGTTAGTAGGTTGAGTTGTATCAGCAGACAACCAGCCTGATGGGGTTTATTCTGTTTCACCAAAAGCAAAAATAAGTTGACCTCCATCCAGGGAATCCCAGCACTGATGTTGGTCAACAGTTTAAACTGATCTGTGGTCAGACCTGAAACAGCTCCAGGAGGAGGAGACCCCCCCCCCCTCCAGCTGCCAGAGGATGCTGCTGCTTGTTAGATCAGCAGAGTTCACACTGAATAAATACATTCTGTCAAATTTTCTTTACAACATTAATTCTTTTAAAATATACCAATGCAATGTGGTTCCAGAACATTCTAAAATCTACGTTTTAGGTGTCAGCTGTATTTGCTTGTTTCCTTTAGATTACTGCAGCGCTAACCATGTGAAACCTCCTAATATGTGGTAATGACAGTAATTATGTGTGTTTGTGTGTAAAGAAGCTCCTCCCTCTCCTTCACAGCAGACCATAGAGCTCATAACATCATTTAGTCACCAGTCACAGACTGCTCTTCTATAAAAATCAGGAGGAACTCTCCTGTTGGACTTGTTGTGGCGTTGCTGTGTGATTTCAGTCCAGAGAGGGAACACAGTCCCCCCCCCCACATGGCAGTGGGTGACACGAGGTGATGGAAACAGTGACTGTAGCTGCTCCTCGTTCAGATGAATAATTCTTCAAATATTTCCACTTCTTGTCTTTAACAATAAAAACAAATTTCTCACACAGCCGCTGCTGCTGTGCTGCTGAGGCATGTGTGTGTGTGTGTGTGTGTGTGTGTGTGTGTGTGTGTGTGTGTGTGTGTGTGTGTGTGTGTGTGTGTGTGTGTGAGAAGCATGAATAATGCAAACCTGTCAGCATTGTGTCTGCTCTGAATGCTTTAGATGCTTAGCCCAGTTTAAGAGTAAGCTTTGAGTAATCTATAATTTAACACATTACTGTGCTTTTGTCCTGAACTCTGCTCAATGCTATTGTCACATTTTCAAGGAATATTTCAGGAAAGGCTGCATCCTGGTCTCGTGCTCACCCTGACGGGCTGCATTCTGACCACTGTGCTGTGAATACAAATACAAGCTGCTCTGTGGCTCGGTGCCACATATGCTAATACAATTACATTTGAATACCAAATTGGAAATAATACACAGCCAAATGTGAAGTTGTCAAATTGTCTATT
Organism: Callopanchax toddi; assembly: GCA_006937965.1. Classification (NCBI taxonomy): domain Eukaryota; kingdom Metazoa; phylum Chordata; class Actinopteri; order Cyprinodontiformes; family Nothobranchiidae; genus Callopanchax; species Callopanchax toddi. The sequence goes on from SSNR01000288.1 coordinate 464,085, forward strand.
TTCAGCCTCATCAATATGAAACGCTTCAGCTGGAGCTTTGAAATCATCCTGCTCTTGTCATCTGGCCTGTAATCTTCCTCCCAGCTGATACAGTGACCACTCTTTCACGACCTGCTGGATCTAGTGCTCATAATTACAGGTCTTTTGTCAGTATTGTCATCAAATCCTCTTTTTTCTACGCTGAAAATGACACTGTGAGACTGCACTCACGCTGTGAGAGGGACGGGTACGCCTTCTGAGCCTCTGCTGCTGCGATTGGTCAGATATGTAAAACTACACAGCATGGAGCTGAAGTGAAGCGATAACCTGAAGACGTGGAGTCGACAATCCTCTGAATGTCTCACAGGAATCAATGAACTCAGAACGAAGAGAGGTGGTCTAGTTTTTCTCTTGAAGTAGGTCAAGGCAAAGAAAAACAAACACTGACAGTTATAGACGTGGGTAAAGCTGTATTATAAAAGAGGCTCGTCCAGCATTCAGAGGGTCGCTGGTTCAATCCCAGCTCCTGCCAGGTCAATTTGTTGTCTTTGGACCAGACAGCTGCCTGTGTGTGAGTGTTCAGAGGGGCTGATGACATGTGCCTCTCCTCTGTCAGATGGTGTTTTCAGACTAGCGTGGTTTCGTCTTGGTTCAGTTTCCTTCTAACCCTCCTTCCTCTAACATCTGGAGGAGGAACCCTTCAGACCTGATCAGCTGATCTGCTCATGAGGAGTGGGTCAGACTACCTGAGGACAGAATTTTAAACATCATATTATCAGGAGTTGATTTTTTACTAAATATTTCATTCTTTCATCGGGTGTGGGTTACTTCAGTGACCTTTATTATTATTTGTGGTATTTTTTTTCTTCTACTGAAGGATTAGTTGTTCCACATCTGTACACGCCAGACTCAGACCTTCAGAGCATTGTTATTTTAAGGTGAGTCTGCAGGTGGTGGTTGTCTGACGGGAGCTGCAGGCAGGAAGACAACACTTCTGGTGAAGTGTGGTGATTATCAGGCAGACAAAAAGAACAAGAACAGCCTCACATTCCCTCAGCATGACTTCACGCCAAGCAGCAAATTCATAGTTAAAATATTATTGAACTAAAAATGTTGGAAGTACTATCTCAGAGAAAATGCTTCAAGTTATCGGTTTTACAAGTTGTAGCTCAATAATCATGAGCACTTAATTGAAAACCGAGTTTGACAATTTCCCCCCAAACCCACAGCTGTATAGATTTTCTATTAACACATCAGCAATAGCCTTTCTAGCAAAGCACATCAATTAAAACAACATTACCTAATCCGGTTCAGAGCTGCCTCTGAACTCATTTACAGATTTTTCTATTATTAGGCCAACTCGTTTCATTTAGATCAAACTAAATTGCTGCACTGGTCACGTAGATCCCAGACCTGAACCAGGTTAATGGGTCAACTTCAAGCTGTGAGAGGTGATTCATCAGGAAGAATATCAACCAAACACCCGTGATGTCATGTCCTCATGTGGTCACGGTGCTTCTAATAATCAGGACAATATTAGGACGTTAAGCTGGTTAGGGTCAGTGGTTAGTTGTTAAACTAAAGTAGTTTATTGTTAGTCTTAATGGTTTTCTTTTTAATTTATAAGCTGTTTTGAATTAAAGAGTCTGTTATAAACATAAACATAGGGCTATGGTCACCAGCTGTGTCTCTAATGACGCCTTCAAAGTGATCAGCTCTGTCTATGGTAGTCCACTAGTAAGTAAGTAAGTAAGTAAGTAAGTAAGTAAGTAAGTAAGTAAGTAAGTAAGTAAGTAAGTAAAGTTTATTTATATAGCGCCTTTCACAGATATACATCACAGAGCGCTTGACAATATAAACAGAAAAAAAAAACAAAACTTAGAAAACATTGAGAATAAAAAACAAAACAGAGATTTGGGGTACCATCAGGGGATCTACATTGTAAATGATGAGATAAAGTGGGACATTGGCTTGTGTAAGGATTAAAATCTTGGGCAGAAATATTGGGGCAAACTTCAACACAATATTTGGGCAAAAAATAAAGATGGGAGCAGAAGAAAATGTAAACAAAATGGAGGGAGGGAGTAGCATTTTACACACAGTCACAAAAACCGAAAACACATCAAGGAGGGTGGGGGGGTCAGGATCTCCACCAGCAGCAAGGACACGGCACAGTTGACCAACCTTCACTCCCAGCAGAGGGGGGGGGGAGGAGAAGTTAGGGTGAGAGAGCGTAGAGA